>JAJJWX010004108.1:0-18487 GCA_023529315.1 Papaver bracteatum | reverse complement strand
ACCTACAATGGGTATGGGGTGAAGATTTCATCCTAGGAAATAATGTTTTTACATGTGTTTTTGAGTAACCAGTTACTTAACCCGTTTTCAGCACTTATATCATTTTGTTTGAATTAATAAGGAAAATGGAGATTTCTGATTTGGTGTTACCCATTATGGTTCTATGATTTGTGATTGTATCAGGGAAATTGAGAAAGATGGGGTTCTGGTGTTGCTCAAGACTACTCTTGCTTGGGGTGACTTTGCCTTGTTTTGTAACATTTTGATGCCGAGAGTTATTTGGGAAGTGTTCTTGTTCAAAACAAATGGAAAAAGGAAAAGGACAATTGTCATGAATTCATGAGGTATGCTGGTAGTTTAAGACTTCATTGAGAATCTTGTAAGGATAATGAGTGGTGGGTTGTGTATGGATTCACGAATACAGGGAAAGAGCTTTAAAGGAATTAATTACAACATCAATGATTCCGTCGATTACCACCTGTTGAAACACATACATGGTGTTTGTATAAATACTAACGGACCTTAAACACCGTTAGATAAAAATTATTTATTGTTAACTTTAATTATTTTGTTAACAGAATATTAATCCAACAGTTTAACCTGACAGTCTCTGACTGGTCAAGGTAATAATCCTTAATATTTCAAATATTGGGTACCAAAGCTAGGTGTTGGACATTTACTGGGTACTAAACGTTAAATAACCCATGATTTTTAGTATTTCCGGTTTTATTAAAGCGTCCTATTAGGTCACCACGAATTAACCTGGAATTATGTCCTCGGCCTCGCATATTTGGTCTTAAACGGTCAGTCGAACGATTTTTTAGTATTTTCGTTTTCAGTCTTACATCCTATGTCCTCACTACAGATTAACGTGGAATTACGTCTTTAACTCGAATCTTCGGTCTTCAAAATGGTTAGTCGAATGATTTGTTAGTTTTTTCTATTTCATTTTCACGTCCTATTTTCTAACTACAGATTAATGTGGAATAACATCTTCAGCCTCGGATCTTCGGTCTTAAAAATGATCACTCATACGATTTTGTTGTATTTTCGTTTTTATTCAAGCATCATGTATTTTCACTACAGATTAACGTGGAATTACATCTACGGCCTCGCATATTCGGTTTCCAAAACGGTCAGTCGAAAGATTTTTTAATATTTTCGATTTCATTTTAACGTCCTATGTTCTAACTAAGAACTAACGTGAAATTACGCCTTCAGCGTCACATATTCTGTCTTCAAAACGGTCAGACGAGCGATTTTTTAGTATTTTCATTTTTATTCAAGCATTTTATTATTTCACTATAGATTAACATGGAACTAAGTCTTCGGCCTCGCATTTTCAGTCTCCAAAATGGTCAGTCGAACGATTTATTAGTATTTTAGTTTTCTTTCTAACGTCTTATGTCCTCACTACGGATAAACGTGGAATTTCGTCTTCAGACTCGCATCTTCAGTCTTCAAAACATTCAGCCGAGCGATTTTTTAGTATTATCATTTTTATTTGTGCGTCTTATTCCTTCACTACAAATTAACGTGAAATTACGTCTTCGGCCTAGTATCTCCGGTCTTCAAAACAGTCATTCAAACGATTTTTTAGTATTTTCTATTTCATTTTAACGTCATATGTTCTCACTATGGATTAACGTGGATTTACGTCTTCAGCTCGAATATTAGGTCTTCAAAACGGCTAGTCGAATGATTTGTTTGTATTTTGTATTTTTATTTTATTTTTACGTCATATGTTCTCACTACGGATTAACGTGGAATTACGTCTTCAGCATCGCATCTACAATCTTCAAAACGATAACTCGTACGATTTTTTAGTATTTCTGTTTTTATTTAAGCGTCATATTATGTCACTACGGATTAACGTGGAATTGCGTCTTCGGCCCCGCATCTTCGGTCTTCAAAATGGTATGCTGAACAATTTTTTAGTATTTTCATGTCATATGGTAGCCTAATCAAACTGGGGTGTATTTATCTACTCTCTGGGTGCCCTTATAATTTATTACTTTATCCACTAGATTTCCTACAGGTGTTATGTAGGGATTACTCTTTTCCTTTATTGTTTTCCCTATTAATGCTGTTAGAAGGGCGGCTATTTATGTAAGCAAAATTATTAATCAGAACTTGGTGCTTAGGCAGATTTTATCAAATCAGATTCACTCTTCTCGATTCAACTGTTTTTCGATTTGTTCACTATAGAACAATTGGCATCAGAGCCGATCGATCCTGTCGTCATGGGTGGACATGGAGCTCAAACTAATAAGGATTTGCAGGATACTCAGAAAAAACAACAAACCCAGATAGAGAAAACAAATCAGGATGTTGTTGAAATAAAGGGAGACATAGCAGATATAAAGGATCAATTGAGTCTAATTCTTGTACAGTTACAGAACTTAACCAACAAGGGCAGTAATCAGAGAGATTCAATCGGGGCACAATCAGAAGGAAGCACTATACCAATCACTCATCAAAACACTGAGAACCGTGGCTTCAACAGCTATAATCGATTTCCCAAATTTGATTTTCCAAGATTCGATGGTACCAATCCTAAAGGGTGGATCCAAAAGTGTGAGCGATTTTTTATTCTACACAACATCAGAGAGGAGTCTCAAAAAGTACAAATGGCAGCTATGCATATGGATGGCAAATCAGAAAGGTGGATCTCTAACTTACAAACTTATCGATCTATTTTATGTTGGTTTGAATTGGCTGAACAAGCTTGTTTTCGTTTTGAGAACCCATCGAATGATAATATTGTGGGTATGTTTAATAATTTAGCACACACAACTACAGTAGAAGAATTTTTTGATGAATTTGAGGTTGCTAGGTCCTTAATGATGAGCATTCACCCTGAATTTCTTGAGAGTTATTATGTAATGAGTTTTATTGGTTCCCTTAAGGAAGAAATCCAACATATCGTTTTGATGTTCAACCCTTCCACTCTCATGAAAGCCTTTTCTCTAGCAAGGTTTCAAGAACATTCCTTAATTTCTAGACAAAAACTTTCAAAACACACCCCAAATTTTTTTTCCAATTCATTATCCTTGGGAAAATCATCCTATCAGTCTCATCTGTCTCCAAAACCACCAGCACTCCCACCATCTACTCCAAAACCACCATTTCTGCCTAAACCAACTCCCACCCATCCTCCCATTAAGAGACTCACACCTGAACAACTCAAAATTAGGAAGGCCCAAGGGTTGTGCTACAATTGCGATGAGGTGTATCGACAGGGTCATGTGTGCAAAACACAACAACTATTTTGGATAGTTGCAGAAGGGGACAGTGCTGAGGCTACTTCTGAGGATGACATGTTACATGAAGATGAAACTGCCTCACCAGTTGAGAGTGATATGGAAATTTCGCTTCATGCTCTTACTGGTACTAGCAAGGGTGATACTATTCGCATCCCGGGTATCCTGCAGAGTCACCACATCTCTATCCTAATTGATACGGGTAGTACGCATAGCTTTATCGACTCCTCCTTGGCTCACCAGCTTAGCTGCAAACCTACTCCTACTACAAAGATGATAGTGACAGTAGCAAATGGTGACCAAACCTTCAACTCTAGTATTTTCAAGTCCCTCCAATGGTTAATGCAAGGCCACACCTTCTCTGGTGATCTGCGAGTACTTCCCTTGGGTGGTTGTGATGTAGTACTTGGTGCTGACTGGATCATAAAATTGGGTAATGTCATGTTTAACTTCTCTACCCTGACTGTCTCCTTTATACATCAAGGTGCTCAGATTACATTAACTGGTACTTCACAACCCCACCATCTTAAACCAATCACAAACAAGAGTCTCAATAAATTCTTACAAACTACCACTCATGGGGTTTTTGCACAACTCTACTCTATCTCAGAGCCAACAACTCCTGTATCTCAGTCCCCTAAAATTACATCCTTACTGCAGGAATTTCATGATGTTTTTGCCACACCTACCACATTACCACCTCATAGAAGCCTTGATCATATTATTCCCCTGCAACCAAATTCCATACCAGTCAATCAAAGACCTTATAAATGCCCTTATGTCCAAAAAAGTATTATTGAAGAATTGATTCAAGATATGTTACAACAGGGAATCATACAACCAAGCCACAGTCCATTTTCCTCCCCAATTTTATTGGTCAAAAAGAAGGACAATAGCTGAAGATTTTGTGTGGATTATAGAAGATTGAATGATATTACCATCAAGGATAAGTTTCCCATCCCTATCATTGATGATCTTCTGGATGAATTACATGGCTCAGGCATCTTTACCAAAATTGACCTCAGATCAGGGTACCATCAAATCAGACTTTTTCCACCTGATATATATAAAACTGCTTTCAGATCACACCAGGGTCACTATGAGTTCCTTGTTATGCCTTTTGGCCTCACCAATGCCCCTGCCACCTTTCAGGCACTCATGAATGACATTTTAAAACCCTTCTTGAGGAAATTTGTGTTGGTATTTTTTGATGATATACTTGTTTATAGCCCTGATATGGAATCTCATTTACTTCATCTCCAACAAGTACTCTCTGTTCTGAGACACCATCATCTGCATGCCAAGCTGTCTAAATGTTGTTTTGCACAGACAGAATTAGAATATTTGGGGCACATTATCACATCTAGAGGTGTTGTAGCTGACCATGCAAAAATCAGCTGCATGACTTCCTGGCCAACTCCAACATCCATCATAGCACTGAGGGGTTTTTTGGGTCTAACTGGCTACTACATAAAATTTGTCAAAGGGTATGGAAACATCAGTAAACCATTAACTGATCTTCTCAAAAAGAATGCTTTTCAATGGTCTACTGCTGCTGAGGAATCCTTCAACAAACTTAAAGTGGCAATGACTTCTACTCCTGTTCTAGCACTCCCTGATTTATCAAAGAAATTCATATTGGAGACAGATGCTTCTGACAATGGCCTTGGTGCATTGCTTATGCAATAGGGCAGACCAATTGCTTTTCATAGTAAGCCATTGGGTCCAAAGGCTCTGGGATTGTCAACTTATGAAAAGGAACTGATGGCATTGGGATCAACAGTCACTAAATGGAGACACTATCTCCAAGGGCATCATTTTACTATCAAGACTGATCATCAGAGCTTAAATTTTTTATTGGAGCAGAGAATTACTACTGGGCCACAACAGAAATGGCTGATGAAGTTATTGGGATTTACTTATGATATTCAATACAAAAAGGGGATAGATAACAAAGTAGCTGATTCTCTATCAAGGAGACCCACTACAGAGAATTCAATTCAAGTCATCACCCTATCAAAACCTATTTGGATGCAAGAGGTCATCAGTAGCTATGTTGATGACTCCAAGGCACAACAACTGATTTCTTAGCTGCTGCTCTCACCAACCTCCATGCCAAACTATACATACAAGGATGAAGTCATCAGGTACAAATCAAGACTCTACATTGGCACTAGCAGCAATGTTAAAACTTCTATTTTATCATCCTTTCATTCATATGCCATTGGGGGCTACTCTGGAATCCAAGCCACTTACAACAGAGCCAAGCTACATTTTTTTTGGCCCAAAATGCAGCAAGACATAATATCCATGGTTACAGCTTGTGATGTGTGCCAAAGAAACAAACATGAACACACTCTCCCTGCTGGTCTCCTACAACCATTGCCAATCCCTGAGCAAGCTTAGCAACACATATCCATGGATTTAATTGAAGGTCTTCCCCAGAGTGAACACAAGAATTTTATCTTAGTGGTGGTGGATAGGCTCACTAAATACAGTCATTTTATTGACCTCAAACACCCTTACACTGCTATCTCAGTGGCTAAGGCATTCCTGCATCACATCTTCGATTGCATGGCCTACACGCTTCCATCATCTCACGAAAGAGACAAGATCTTCACTAGTAACTTCTGGCAGGATCTCTTTTATCACTTGGTCACTTCTCTCAAGTTAAGTACTGCTTATCACCCACAAACAGATGGCCAAACAGAGAGGGTCAATGCCTGTGTGGAGCACTACCTCAGATGTATGACTGGATTTCAACCCAAGAAATGGCTATAATGGTTGGCACTTGCAGAGTGGTGGTACAATACTAGCTACCACACTAGTATCAAGATGTCCCCTTTCAAAGCTCTCTATGGTTATGAGGCTCCCCATTTAGCCTTCCCAACCACCATTACTACTTCTGTGGCTGCAGTGGAGGAATATCTGCAACAAAGATCAGCCATGCTGGACCTTCTCAAAGATTCCTTGTCAGTTACCCAGGCCAGAATGAAGTTTTTTGATGACCAAAAGAGGACAGAGAGATCCTTTCAGGTGGGAGACTTGGTCTACCTAAAGTTACAACCCTACAGGAAAGCCTCCATATCTCTCAGAAAAAATTTCAAACTCTCAGCTAAATTTTATGGGCCCTTCCTTGTCATTGCCAAAGTAGGTCCATTAGCCTATAAGATACATCTCCCCCCAGAGGCAAGAGTACACCCTGTTTTTCATGTATCACAACTGAAATTAAGGATTGGGTCTTCTCATGTACCCTCCCCAACTCTGCCATTGGTGGACCATGAAGGTCAGATAATTATCACTCCCATTTCGGCCTTGGATTACAGATCAGTCACTAAAGGAGACACCACATTTCCAAAAGTATTGATTCACTGGTCCAATGCCTCAGCAGAAGAAGCCACATGGGAAGACATCTCCACCATTATAGCTCACTTCCCTACTTTTTCCCTTGAGGACAGGGTCATGCTGGAGGAGTAGGTAGTGTCATGTGGTAGCCTAATCAAACTGGGGTGTATTTATCTACTCTCTGGGTACCATTATAATTTATTACTTTAGCCACTAGATTTCCTATAGGTGTCGTGTACGGATTACTCTTTTCCTTTATTGTTTGCCCTATTAATGCTGTTAGAAGGGCGGCTGTTTATGTAAGCAAAATTATTAATCAGAACTTCGTGCTTAGGCTGATTTTATCAAATCAGATTCACTCTTCTCGATTCAACTGTTGTTCGATTTGTTCACTATAGAACATTTCATTTTTATTCAAGTATGTTATTATTTCAATACGGATTAACGTGGAATGACTCCTTCAGTCTCGCATCTTCGGTCTTCAAACGGTCAGTCGAACGATTTTTTTAGTACTTTCGTTTTTAGTCTTACGTCCTATGTCCTCACTACGAATTAACATGGAATTACGTCTTAATCTCAAATCTCAGGTCTTCAAAACAGTCAGTCGAATGATTTTTTAGTATTTTCTATTTCATTTTTACGTCCTATGTTCACACTACGGATTAACGTGGAATAACGTCTTCGGCCTCACATCTTCAATCTTCAAAACGATCACTCGTACGATTTTTTAGTTTGTTCATTTTTATTCAAGCATCCTATTTTTTCAATACCGATTAATGTGGAATTACGTCTTCGGCCTCGCATCTTCGGTCTTCAAAATGGTCAGTCAAACGATTTTTTAGTATTTTCGTTTTCATTATTACGTAATATGTCCTCGCTAAGGATTAACGTGGAATTACGTCTTCGATTCGAATCTCGGTCTTCCAAACGGTCAGTCGAATGATTTGTCAATATTTTCTATTTCATTTTAACGTCCTATGTTCTCACTATGGATTAACGTGGAATTGTGTCTTCAGCCTTGCATCTACGGTCTTCAAAATGATCACTCATACGATTTTTTAGTATTTCCGTTTTTATTTAAGCGTCCTATTATGTCACTACGGATTAACATGGAATTACGTATTCGCACCTTTGGTCTTCAAAACGGTCAGTCAAACGATTTTTTAGTATTTTTTGTTTCACTTTAATGTCCTATGTTCTCACTATGAATTAACGTGGAATTACGTCTTCAGCCTCGCATCTGCGGTCTTCAAAAGGATAACTCGTACGATTTTTAAGTATTCCGTTTTTATTTAAGCGTCCTATTATGTCACTACAGATTAACATGGAATTACGTCTTCGGCCCTGCATCTACGGTTTTCAAAACGACCACTCGTACAATTAAATGGTATTTCTGTTTTTATTTAAGCGTCCTATTATGTCACTACGGATTAACATGGAATTACGTCTTCGGCCCTGCATCTTTGGTCTTCAAAATAGTCCGTCGAACGATTTTTTAGTATTTTCATTTTTATTCAAGTGTCTTATTATTTCAATACAGATTAACGTGGAATGACATCTTCGGCCTCGCATCTTCGGTCTTCAAAACGGTCAGTCGAACGATTTTATAGTACTTTTGTTTTCATCCTTACGTCATATGTCCTCACTACGGAATAACGTGGAATTACGTCTTCAGCTCGAATCTTCGGACTTCAAAACGGTCAGTCGGACGATTTTTTAGTATTTTCTATTTCATTTTTACGTCATATGTTCTAACTACAAATTAATGTGGAATAACATCTTCAATGTCGCATATTCGGTATTCAAAACGATCACTCGTACGATTTTTTAGTATTTTCGTTTTTATTCAAGCGTCATATATTTTCAATACGAATTAACGTGGAATTACGTCTTCGGCCTCGCATCTTCGGTCTTCAAAATGGTCAGTCGAACGATTTGTTAGTATTTTCTATTTCATTTTTACGTCCTATGTTCTAACTACGGAATAATGTGGACTAACATCTTCAGCCTCGCATCTTCGGTCTTCAAAATGATCACTCGTACGATTTTTTTGTATTTTCGTTTTTATTCAAGCGTCATGTATTCTCACTACGGATTAACATGGAATTACGTCTACGGCCTCGCATCTTCGGTTTCCAAAACCGTCAGTCGAAATTTTAATATGTTCGATTTCATTTTAATGTATGTTCTCACTAAGGACTAACGTGAAATTACGTCTTCATCGTCACATCTTCGGTCTTCAAAACGGTCGGACGAGCGATTTTTTAGTATTTTAATTTTTATTCAAGCGTTTTATTATTTCACTACAGATTAACATCGAATTAAGTCTTCGTCCTCGCATCTTTAGTCTTCAAAATGGTCAGTCGAACAATTTATTAGTATTTTTCGTTTTCATTCTAACGTCCTATGTCCTCACTACGGATAAAGTGGAATTTCATCTTCAGATTCGCATCTTTGGTCTTCAAAACGGTCAGTCGATCAATTTTTTTAGTATTGTTGTTTTTATTTATGCGTCCTATTCTTTCACTACAGATTAACTTGGAATTACGTCTTCGGTCTTCAAAACGGCCAGTCAAATGAATTTTTAATATTTTCGTTTTCATTCTTACGTCATATGTCCTTACTACGGATTAAAGTGGAATTACGTCTTCGACTCGAATCTCGGTATTCAAAACAGTCAGTTGAACGATTTGTTAGTATTTTCTATTTTATTTTAATGTCTTATGTTATCACTACGGATTAACGTGGAATTATGTCTTCAGCCTTGCATATACAGTCTTCATGTAACTAAGCTCAGGGCACCCTAGACTAGCATAACTAGGTACATGACATTGCACCCCTCTTGAAGCTGGTCCTTGTCCTCAAGGATCAAGGAATGGAGAATGAATAGCCATGAACTTAGGGAACTGAGATGCAATGTTGGATCGATCCTCCCAAGTAGCATCTTCTGTAGATGAGTTTGTCCATTGGATGAGTAACTGCAACACTTCCCTGTTCCTTTGTTGAATTGTCCTGGTGTTCAAGATGCTCTCTGGTTGCATTATGATCTGCCCTGCATGATCAACTATAGGTAAAGTTAGAGAAGGAATGAGAGCTTGACCAATCTGCTTCTTTAACTGAGAGACATGGAAGACTGGATGAATTATGGCACTTGATGGCAGGTCTAGCTTATAAGCTATAGCTCCAATCTTCTGTGAGATAGTAAATGACCCATAGTACTTGGACGAAAGATTAAAATTCTTGCGCAAAGCTACAGATGCTTGCCTGTAGGGTTGAAGCTTAAGGTAGACTCTGTCACCAACCTCAAAAACTCTGTCAACTCTACTCTTGTCTGCATAAAACTTCATCCTTTCCTGTGCCTTATGCAATGTTTCTCTCAGGACATCAATCATAGCATCTCTTTCCTTGAGGTAACACTCCACTGCAGCTACTGTGGTGGTTGAGGTTGAGGGAAATGCTAAGTGTGGGGGGTTGTAACCATAAAGAGCCTTGAATGGTGTCATATTCAAACTAGTATGGTAACTAGTGTTGTACCACCACTATGCCAAGGCTAACCACTGAAACCACTTCTTTGGCATGTTACCTGTAACACATCTTAAATAATTTTTTAAGCAAGCATTCACCCTTTCTGTTTGCCCATCTGTTTGGGGGTGATAAGCTGTACTCAAGTTCAGGTGGGTTCCCAATGCTTTGAATAGGTCTTGCCAAAAATTACTTGTGAACACCTTGTCCCTATCAGATATAATAGATGCAGGCAACCCATGCAACTTAAACACTTGGCTCAAGAAGACGCTTGCCATACTAGTTGTTGTATATGGGTGTTGTAACCCTGAGAAGTGGGCATATTTAGTAAGCCTATCCACAACTACCAGTATGAAATTTTTCCTTTCACTCATGGGAGCCATTCAATAAAATCCATGGTGATATGCTACCATGCCTGGTCTGGTACTGGTAATGGCTGAAGTAGTCCTCTAGGGAATTGGTGGTCTCCCTTGTTTCTTTGGCAGACATCACAAGAAGATACATAAGATAGCACATCATTTTTCATACCTGGACAATAAAAGTAGCTCTTAACCCTCATGTAGGTGGCTTGAATCCCTGAATGACCACCTATATCAGATACATGGACTGACTCCAAGATAGTAGTCCTGCTGTTGTTACTGCTTCCCACATAAAACCTATGCTTGTACCTAAACACTTCATCATTATAAGTATAATGCTCTACAGCTGTAGGTGTCAACAACAATTAATAAATCAAGTGATGAGGCTTTATATCTTGGGAGTAGCTGTTTACCAGCTCTTGGTTCCGTTTAGGCCTTGATAGTGTCAGTGTATTACAACTAGCTTCTGGGTGTGGTCTCCTTGATAGTGTATCTGCCACAATATTCTATGTACCCTTTTTATATTTGATTTCATAGTCAAATCCAAGCAACTTCATTAGCCATCTTTGCTGTAACACTGTAGTGATTTTCTGCTCCAAGAAGTATTTAATGCTTTGGTGGTCTGTCTGGATAATGAATTTACCTCCCTGTAGATAATGTCTCCATCTAGTCACTGTTATTACCACAACCAACAACTCCTCCTCATAAGTAGAGAGAGCTATTGATCTAGGCCCCAGTGGTTTGCTGTAATAAGCTATGGGCCTCTTTTCTTGAGTTAAGACAGCTCCAATGCATCTATTGCTTGCATCAGCTTCTACAGTAAATTTCTTGGTGAAATCTGGTAGTGCTAGGACTGGAGTCTGGGTCATGGCAAGCTTCAGTTGTTCAAAGGCTTGAGTAGCCTCCTCTGTCCAGAGAAAGGAGTTCTTCTTCAAAAGGTTAGTGAGTGGCTTACAAATACCCCCATATCCTTGGACAAACTTCCTATAATACCCAGTGAGACCAAGAAATCCTCTCTATTCCTTGATGTTGCTTGGAAGAGGCCAATTCTTCATACTAGAAAAAAAAATTGGGTCTGAAGCTACTCCATCTGCTGTGATAATATGCCCCAAATACACTAGCTCATTTTGGCCAAAACTGCACTTAGATAACTTGGCATATAACTGATGTTGTCTCAGCAAGGAGAATACAATTTGTAGGTGCTCCAAATGTTCTTGCACTGATGAGATGTAGACAAAAATATCATCAAAGAATACTAGCACAAATTTCCTCAAGTAGGGTTGAAATATCTCATTCATAAGGGCCTGGAAGGTGGCTGGATCATTTGTGAGTCCAAAGGGCATCACCTTGAACTCATAATGCCCTTGGTGGGTCCTGAATGCAGTCTTGTAGATGTCTGTTCCATAAATCCTGATTTGGTGGTAGCCATCCCTGAGATCAATCTTTGAAAATATGAAGAACCCTTGTAGCTCATCTAGCAATTCATCAATGATGGGTATATGGAATTTATCCTTTACAGTGACTTCATTGAGTCTTCTATAATCTACACAGAATCTCCATGAATTGTCCTTCTTTTTGACTAACAAAATGGGAGAAGAAAATGGACTGTGGCTATTTTGTATAATCCCATATTGTAGCATCTCTTTAAACATTTGTTCAACCACTCCCTTTTGTATGTAGGGGCATTTATATAGCCTGAGATTGACTGGTTCTGAATTTGGTTTGAGTGGAATTGTGTGATCCAAACTTCTAGTGGGAGGCAGCTGATTGGGATCCTCAAATATGTCTTGAAATTCTTGAATGAGGGTTGTAATGGGTTCAGGGACTTAGGCTTGGATTTCAGAAAGTGATATGGAGGATAATTGGCCCATGATGCCATGAGAGGTTTTTGTTAAGAATTTTTTAAAGGCACTGCAACTCATCATCTTGAGTGTGATCTTCTCAGTGACCCCTTGCAGAGTAATCTTCTTCCCTTGATAAATAAAAGAAATGCATAGTTTAGAGAGATTAAACACCACATCACCTAGATTTCTTAGCCAATCAGCACCAAGTACCATGTCACACCCTCCTAGAGGTAGCATCCTCAAGTCCTCAGAGAACTGGTGACTTTTCATTGTCCACTGAAGTTGATAGAACATCCCAGTACTGGAAGTTCTGTCCCCATTAGCTATGGTGACCAACATAGGAGTTGTATGCTCCACCTGACACTTAAGGTTCTTGACCAAGGCACAATTAATGAAACTATGGGTGCTTCCTATGTCAATCAGGATTGATATTTTTTTTTAAGGTACCTGGTATTCTAATTGTGTCCCCATGTGCATTGCCAGTGAGAGCATGGAGGGACATTTCCATGTCAGATTCAACTGAAGATTCCACTGCTTCTTCATAAACTTCTTGCTCTACTTCCTCAGAAGACTCAGGTTGCTCAACCTGCACCATGAATAACTGCTGCCTCTTACATATATGGCCTGGAGTGTACACCACATCACAATTGTAACACAACCCTTTTTATCTTCTTGCTCTCATCTGTTCTTGAGTTAACCTTTTAACAGGGGGTATTGGTGGGATGGATTTTGGGGTTGTATTATCAGATTTGGTGTGAAAGGTGAAGAAGCTATATTAGCAGTTTGAACTGGATTAGGTGGAAACTGGGAAGTAGTGGAATATGACATGTTGTTGGTGAATGAGTTATTAAAAGGTCTTTGGAATGGTTTGGTGGGTTTAGCCTGCTGCATACATTTTTGTTCTTGCATCTTAGCTAGTAAGAAGGCTTGTAAAATGGTGGCAGGGTGAAACATGAGCACATAATTTTTGATTTCAGCCTTCAACCCACTGATAAAACTCATGACAAAGTATTGTTCGGTTAAATGAGGGTTACTGTTCTGCATAAGAGCCTTAAGAGCTTCAAATTGCTCAAAATACTCTTCTACAGTGGTGACTTGACACATTTTGTTAAAACTCCCAATAAAATTATCATCTATAGGATTTTCAAATCTAGCACATACACCTTCTGATAACTCTCTCCATGATAGAAAAGGTTTTCCAATTTGAAAATTAAGGAACCATTTATCAGCCTTACCTTCCAGATAAATCGAAACCATACTTACCTTTTGTTGTTCCTCAGTATTGTGGATTTGGAAATACCTCTCGCTCTTTTGAACCCATCCACACGGATTCTCCCCATCAAATCTAGGGAAATCAAGCTTCGGGGTACGCTGTTGTCTAACATAAGAAGTCTCTACTGTAAATACATGACCAAATTGATCATTACCTCCCGGTGGTGTACCCAAAATTCCTTGACCTCCATTGTTGCGTCTAGAATTTTAAAGTAGCTCAGCCAACTGACCAGCTAACAGATCAAGACTGGTATTCATTTTTTCTCGAAAAGCTTTTGAAATCCGATGCTTGGTCATCTAATTGCTGGCTCACCTTTGTCACTTTTGTGTCTAGATCGAGAAATTTTGTTGATTTTGCCTGTGAAAATCTGATAACTCTTTGATTGTGAAATTATTAGAACTTATTGTTGGAAGGAAAGAACGGCTCAGATTCCATATGTACTAGTCTTAGTACAAATCTGCAAACAAGATCCAGTGAGAATAGGTGAATCGATATAGACAAGAGAAATTAGACGAGTTAAGGAGGAAGAATAGAAGAATTGAGAGAAGAAAGGGATGAAGTACTCTGGTTCAGGTGAACACAACAACAAAATTAGTTCATTCATTCATTAACCTTTTCCACAGTTACAAGATTAGAATAAATATCACCAATCAGGTAACCTAAAATCGACCACCCTAAGACTTCCACATGGCTGCATCTGCTAGGCCACTCAACAATTACAAGGGCACCTGTAACTAAGCTCAGGGAACCCTAGACTAGCATAACTAGGTACATGACACTTACGTCCTATTTCCTCACTACAGATTAATGTGGAATTACGTCTTCAGCTCGAATCTTCGGTCTTCAAAAGGGTCAGTCGAACGATTTGTTAATATTTTCTATTTCATTTTTACGTCATATGTTCTTACTATGGATTAGCGTGGAAAAACGCCTTCGGCCTCACATCTTTGGTCTTCAAAATGGCCAGTCAAAAGATTTTTTTAGTATTTTTGTTTTCATTCTTACGTAATATATCCTCACTACTGATTAACGTGGAATTACGTCTTCGGCTCGAATCTCTGTCTTCCAAACGGTCAGTCGAATGATTTTTTAGTATTTTCTATTTCATTTTAACGTCCTATGTTCTCACTACGGATTAACGTGGAATTGTGTCTTCGGCCTTGCCTCTACGATCTTCAAAATGACCACTCGTACGATTTTTTAGTATTTCCGTTTTTATTTAAGCGTCCTATTATGTCACTACGGATTAACATGGAATTACGTATTTGGCCACGCATCTTCGGTCTACAAAATAGCCAGTCGAACAATTTATTAGTATTTTTGTTTTCATTCTAACGTCTTATGTCCTCACTATGGATAAACGTGGAATTTCGTCTTCAGAATCGCATCTTTGGTCTTGGAAACAGTCAGCCTAGCAATTTTTTAGTATTGTCGTTTTTATTTATGCGTCATATTCTTCCACTACAGATTAACGTGGAATTACGTCTTCGGCCTCGCATCTTCGGTCTTGAAAACGGTCAGTCAAATAATTTTTTAGTATTTTCATTTTCATTCTTACGTCATATGTCCTCACTACGGATTAACGTGGAATTATGTCTTCGGATCGAATCTAGGTCTTCAAAACCGTCAGTCGAACGATTTGTTAGTATTTTCTATTTCATTTTTACGTCATATGTTCTCATTATGGATTAACGTGGAATAACGTCTTCGGCCTCGCATCTTCGGTTTCCAAAATGGTCAGTCAAACGATTTTTTAGTATTTTCATTTTCATTCTTACGTAATATGTCCTCACTACGGATTAACGTGGAATTACGTCTTCGACTCGAATCCTGGTCTTCCAAACGGTCAGTCGAATGATTTGTTAGTATTTTCTATTTCATTTTAACGTCCTATGTTCTCACTACGGATTAACGTGAAATTGCGTCTTCAGCCTTGCATCTACGGTCTTCAAAATGATCATTCGTACGATTTTTTTAGTATTTTCGTTTTTATTTAATCGTCTTATTATGTCACTACGGATTAACACGGAATTTCGTCTTCGGCCCCGCATCTTCGGTCTTCAAAACGGTCAGTCGAACGATTTTTTAGTATTTTCTATTTCACTTTAACGTCATATGTTCTCACTACGGATTAACATGGAATTACGTCTTCAGCCTCGCATCTACGGTCTTGAAAAGGATCACTCGTACGATTTTTTAGTATTTCATTTTTCTTTAAGCGTCTTATTATGTCACTAAGGATTAACATGGAATTACGTCTTCGGCCCCGCATCTTCGATCTTCAAAACAGTCTTCCGAATGATTTTTTAGTATTTTTGTTTTTATTCAAGTGTCTTATTATTTCAATACGGATTAACGTGGAATGACGTGTTTGGCATCGCATCTTCGGTCTTCAAAACGGTCAACCAAACGATTTATTAGTACTTTCGTTTTCAGTGTTACGTCCTAGGTTCTCACTACGGATTAACGTGGAATTACGTCTTCGGCTCGAATCTCGGTCTTCAAAACGGACAGTCGAATGATTTTTTGGTATTTTCTATATCATTTTTACGTCATATGTTCCCACTATGGATTAACGTGGAATAACGCCTTCGTCCTCGCATCTTCGGTTTCCAAAATGGTTAGTCAAACGATTTTTTAGTATTTTCGTTTTCATTCTTACGTATTATGTCCTTACTACGGATTAAGGTGGAATTATGTCTTCGACTCGAATCTCAGTATTCCAAACGGTCAGTCGAATAATTTGTTAGTATTTTCTATTTCATTTTAACGTCCTATGTTCTCACTACGGATTAATATGGAATTACGTCTTCAGCCTTGCATCTACGGTCTTTAAAATGATCACTCGTATGATTTTTTAGTATTCCGTTTTTATTTAAGCGTCCTATTATGTCACTACGGATTAACATGGAATTAGGTCTTTGGCCCTGCATCTACGGTCTTCAAAACGGTCACTCGTACGATTTTTTCGTATTTCCGTTTTTATTTAAGCGTCCTATTATGTCACTAAGGATTAACATGGAATTACGTCTTTGGCCACGCATCTTCGATCTTCAAAACAGTTTGTCGGACGATTTTTTTAGTATTTTTGTTTTTATTCAAGTGTCTTATTATTTCAATACGGATTAACGTGGAATGACGTCTTCGGCCTCGCATCTTCGGTCTTCAAAACGGTCAGCCGAACGATTTATTAGTACCTTCATTTTCTGTCTTACGTCCTAGGTACTCACTACGGATTAACGAGGATTTGCGTCTTCAGCCTCGCATCTACGACCTTCAAAACGATCACCCATGTGATTTTTTAGTATTTCCGTTTTTATTTAAGCGTCATATTATGTCACTAAGGATTAACATGGAATTATGTCTTCGGCCCCGCACTTTGTTCTTCAAAACGGTCTGTCGAATGATTTTTTTAGTATTTTCCTTTTCATTCAAGTGTCTTATTATTTCAATACATATTAACGTGGAATGACGTCTTCGGCCTCGCATCTTCGGTCTTCAAAACGGTCAGTCGAACGATTTTATAGTACCTTTGTTTCAGCCTTACGTCATATGTCCTCACTACGGAATTACGTCTTCAACTCGAATCTTCGGTCTTCAAAATGGTCAGTCAGACGATTTGTTAGTATTTTCTATTTCATTTTTACGTCATATGTTCTAACTAAAAATTAATATGGAATAACATCTTCAGCGTCGCATCTTCAGTATTCAATACGATCACTCGTACGATTTTTTAGTATTTTCGTTTTTATTCAAGCGTCATATATTTTCAATACGGATTAACGTGGAATTACGTCTTCGGCCTCGCATCTTCGGTCTTCAAAACGGTCAGTCGAACGATTTGTTAGTATTTTCTATTTCATTTTTACGTCATATGTTCTAACTGCGGATTAATGTGGACTAACATCTTCAGCGTCGCATCTTCTATTTTCAAAATGATCACTCGTACGATTTTTTTTGTATTTTCGTTTTTATTCAAGCGTCATGTATTCTCACTACAGATTAACATGGAATTACGTCTGCGGCCTCGCATCTTCGGTTTCCAAAACCGTCAGTCGAAATATATTTTAATATGTTCGATTATATTTTAATGTATGTTCTCATTAAGGACTAACGTGAAATTACGTCTTCAGCGTCAAATCTTCGGTCTTCAAAATGGTCAGACGAGCGATTTTTAGTATTTTCATTTTTATTCAAGCGTTTAATTATTACTACGGATTAACGTGGAATTAAGTCTTCGGCCTCGCATTTTCAGTCTTCAAAACGGTCAGTCGAACAATTTATTTGTATTTTCGTTTTCATTCTAACATCATATGTCCTCACTACGGATAAAGTGGAATTTCATCTTAAGATTCGCATTTTTGGTCTTCAAAACGGTCAGACGAGCGATTTTTTTAGTATTGTCGTTTTTATTTATGCGTCATATTCTTTCACTACAGATTAACGTGGAATTACGTCTTCGGCCTCGCATCTTCGGTCTTCAAAATGGCCAGTCAAATGAATTTTTAGTATTTTCGTTTTCATTCTTACGTCATATGTCCTCACTACGGATTAACGTGGAATTACGTCTTCGGCTCGAGTCTCGGTCTTCAAAACGGTCAGTTGAACGATTTGTTAGTATTTTCTATTTTATTTTAACGTCCTATGTTATCACTATGGATTAACGTGGAATTACGTCTTCAGCCACGCATATACAGTCTTCAAAACGATCACTCGTACAATTTTTTAGTATTTCTATTTTTATTTAATCATATTATTATCTTACTACGGATTAACATGGAATTACGTATTTGGCCTTGCATCTTCGTTCTTCAAAACGGTATGTCGAATGATTTTTTAGTATTTTCGTTTTTATTCAAGTATCCTATTATTTCAATACGG
>JAJJWX010004107.1:0-106687 GCA_023529315.1 Papaver bracteatum | reverse complement strand
CTTCTGCTTCATGTGATCCCATGACCTGATCTTCTCTTTTCCTTGCCTTGTTCGCTGTTCTTCCATCTTTTTCCACCACTGCAAAGCCATTCCCTTCAGCTTCAACTTCACAAACAACACCTTACGAACTTCAGCCATAGGCTTCCATTCAAAGTAATTCTCTATGCTAGTTTCCCAATCTAAGAAATCTTCAGCATGCATCCTCCCAGACATATCAGTCACTTCGACTTTCACCCCTCCAGAATTCAAGTCGAGAGCTTTCACCAACCTATCTTCCAATCTTCCTTGTTGTGGACCATTAACAACACGATTTGCATCGTCATTGCATTCATCTTCTTCAGATAAACCTTCCGGTGAATCCAAAGGGTTGTGTCGGCCCTCTCATCTCTCCATACGGGCTTCAGCACGTTTTCGACGCTCTATGGTTTGCTCTAGGGTTTGCAACCGCTGAGCCATGCCTTCCATCAGGGTTCTGAACTCGTTAACATCAATGTTTCCACCTCTACCTCTAACTCTAAGTCTTCCTGCCATAGTAGTTACCTAGGGTTTGGGTTTGTTTTGTTCTAGCGCCAATTAATGCAAAGCTATATATCAGAAACAGAAAACTAAGGTAATTGAACAAAGATTAATGATTATAAACTCAAGGTTGAAGCAATAAGAATGGAGATAAGAAGTTTATATGGTAAACCTAACTCACTTGTATAATCAATGGATTATAAACGTAGTAAAATTATAATAAAGTTTGCGTTCTCTAGAAAACCTAGCAGTCTATTTATACTGTGAAATAAAACCTAAAAAAGGAAATCTAAAACTAGGACAAATTCGCCCTTACTTAAGAGATAATCTAGGAAACGAATTCTCAAATAATAAAACAATCTAAAGAGACATATTAAGCCCTCAGATCGTGTATTGTCATCCTTTACATAAAGTACGTGGATGGTTTATCATCTAGATTGTGCTTCGATGGTTCTTCATCTTCATTAAAATATCTATTCATGTGCACATTCTTCATACTTTATAATGTATATAACATCATACCATATTAGTTTTTCATTTTTTTTCAGTTTTCTATATCTGATCGTTTCTTAGCATTTTGTTAGCTAATGATATGGTTAGGTGGGTCCGACTTGAATTATTTGTTCGATTCACTAATTTATCTCTTCAATATATACTTTATCTAATATCTTCAATATATATAATTTCAAGACACATCCAAACATCAACGAAAATTTATTTTCAAATAAAAACATACTAGGCCTGAAAGATCCAAATACACCTTTCCAAACCTATCCACATGGTTATGCGGGTGTTAATCTCTTGAGGTGGAGAATGCTGAGTACTGACGAGTGTTTAGTGCCCCTGACCAATGAGTTTTGATTATGGAAACCATTAGTAGTTAAGTAATTTCTTCTTCTATTACGTGTTATTGAACTATATTGTGTTTGCAGTCAAATGTTGTCCGCATGTTTGCGGAGGTGACAGTTATGTTAGCATGGAATATAAGGAATCAAAAATATTTAATTTTCACAATCTTGTGATCTCAGTGCCCCTTACTGCACATCGAGATACACTAAATGTGAACCTGGTTGATGGTGATTGGAGGTAATTACTTATTTTTGTGTTGGAAGTACCGTGCCAGCAACAATAGGTACATCTCAACCCCTCTATTGTTTATTCTACTTGAGTTGCGGCTTGAAAATTTGCTGATCTTAAAGTTGCATCTCCTTTAAAATGATTCTTCTAAACGAAATCTTTGTTTTACATGAGAGTAACTTATAGATACCCAATTGAGATAACTAGAGTGATTTAAGTTAATCTGAAATGTTGATGGCTTGAGCTTGTAGTTTGTATTAAGGACTAAAATTCGTGTCAATGATTTCACTATTGAGCCGTTGATCCATTTGTCAGTATCACTAGGAAGTATATATGCTTATACATCCTTATTTTTCTATGGACTCTAAACAATGGAAAAACAAATCCTTGTCGGTATTTTGATTTGTGGAACCTTTTCATTTAATAATCATGTGTATTCAGTGGAATTAATCTTTCCTCTTGCCCCTCGCATTTTTCCATTTTGCAAAGCGTCTTGAGTTTGAGTTACTAACTAGTTGCATTCTCCTCTCTCGCAGATAATTGCACTGCTGAGGCTGAACTCACCGAGTCGAAGAAAGAGAAGGACTGACTGAAGGATACCAGTATCACAGCTGTTTGAGACATCTGTTTGTCTTTTATTGTCTTTTTTTTTCTTGGATGTTGTCTCCTTTCTTTTATGATGTTACTTGAACAAATAATACTCGTGAGATTGGGTTTTTATAATATATGATGATCTGTTTTGAATTTAAAATATTCTTAATTTTTCAGGTGACATTTATTTATATTTAAAGCAATGATATTTTTTCTTATACGATTGAAAATGAATGCTGGAAATTCAATATTTGAATTTATTGACAAGTAAAGCCCGTCAATAATTTTTGATAGTTAAAGTTCATCGTTTATTGTTGCTTGTTATTGACAGTTAGTTACCATCATTTAAGGTTTTTGACACCTTAAATAACGATTGTGCCGTCCGAACAGACCACGGTGCATCAATAATCTCTATTATTGACAGATATTCTCGTCGAAAATGATTAATTCTGTCATTGTGTCTGAATCCTTTTTATTCGATTGGTTACTCCCTTTGGCACAAAATCCCATGAAGAAAATAGGAACTGATGATAATACATAATATATAAGAACCGTTCTACCTGCTGGATTTAAGTAATGTTATCTCCGACCTACAAGTATGGAATTAAACTTACCAATCAAGAAATCAAAGATTGATATTGTATGGTCAGACTTTAAAGGATAGATACCCAGAAATTTGTCATCTTTCTTCATTTCTCCTATACCAAATTCTTTGATACAGATTTTGTATTTTTAATTCAAAATTACCTTTACTGAAATGAATTTCTGACTAATGAAAGTTAATAAGTTGGCCAGACAGGTCAGAGTAACATTTGAGAATATCGTTCAGATATGCATAATATTAATTATATAATTTTTTTAAAAGAAAAAGAGATCATTTGCAAACATCAAATGGGTTACTATTGGTGTCATGATGTTGATCCGGTATCCCTGGTAGAGTCCTTGTTCTTCGTATTGATGCATCAAAATTGATAAACCTTGAGAATATATTATGAAAAGTGTTGGAGATAAAGGACATCCCTGAAGAATACCCCTTTCACTAATGAATAATCCTTGAGCATCTCCTGTAAACACCCCAAAATTGATGAAGGCCAAGGATATTAATCCCAATACACAATACACAATTCTCTAAAAATCTTTGTCTCCCTCTGGAGGATTGCTCTCCTTTTATAGACACAAGGATACCTTACATAGATGCCCTAATACACTTTTTGGTAATACTCTTGTCATTAGTAGTACACGTGTACTTTTACATTAAAGGTTTAATTAGACACTCACTGATTACTTCTTCGGGGCTGACCCATCTTGCCACATCATCGTTAATGGTGGTTTTCGTTTTGTGTCATCTGAAGCCGTCATTCTGGCATCAACGGCTATGCCAAAAACGGGTGTTTACATTAGCCACTTGACTGTCTGCCAAATTTAAAATTATGGTAGCAGTTAGTATACACCCGCGTTCCATTCTTGTTTTTTTTTTTTTCCTTTTCGATTTAGGTTTTCCAAGGCTTTCCTTGTTATGCCACAGATTCTCAAGAGTCGTCTAATCTTTTTTATAATACACGGTGGATGTATATGATCACAACCCTAGTTTTAGTCATTGTAGGATCTAACGGTAATCCAAAGAAGGAAGGATCGACCGTTTCTCTTACTTTCAACCGCTTTATTCGACACGTGTGTCTTTTTCTGTCATCGTCTGTTCTTCCTCTAACGTCCTGTATCTTTGTCTTTTCTCTTTTCAAATAAATTTCGTCTCCCCTTACCATTCTTTCACCTTCTTTTGTTTAATCTCTTCCCAAAAAGTTTACTTTTTTCTTTCCTCTTCATCTTTTTACCTTCTTCGGTTTTTGAAAATTTGCAGGTATTTTGCCTTATCTATAACTACCTTCTTCTTTGGCGTAGGCCACAGAGTGTCCCCACTACTTTTTGTTAAAGACCCTAAATTACATTGTATCATAAGCTCGTGAACAAGTTTCTTCGAAATCCATGTTATGACAAATGGCTCTTCCAAGCACAATCAATCAAGAATTGAAATAGAAATGAAATCAAAAGTAAAACAAGCACTCACAACAAAAGGATTTATAGTGGTTCGATCAAGACGATCTACATCCACTTTGGAAGACGACGATAACGATTTCACTATGATTCAAACAAGATTACAAGAGTATAAACCCCCTCTCAAGAAGAAAACATTTACTTCCTCTCACTCTTTATTAGTTACATATGTTTTTTTTTCTCTTGTTAGCAAAAGGAGAAGAAGTCTCTCTTTTATACACAGAAAACTCACCTACTTAGCAAACCACTTTTGACTACTAGCACACCCTTTTGGACACCTACTAGCACACCCTTTTGGACTCACCTACTAGCACATCCTTTTGGACTTACTAAACTAGCATTCAAAACACATGCTACAAATCTAGAAGAAATAGACTTTATAGAAGCCAACCCTTTTAGAATACTAAACCGTATTCAAGTAACATATGCTACAAATCTCCACTTTGACTTGAATACCATAACCACTCATCATCATCGTCTTCACTCATCCCCTCAAGGGCTCTCAACACCTGTTGACACCAACAGAGTCCAAGCAATGCTTGAACTTGATACTTGGAACCGGCTTTGTCAACATGTCTACAGGGCTATCCGCTGTAGGAACCTTTAGCATCGCTATCCTACCTTCCTCAACTGCATCTTTGATGAAATGATACCTGACATCGATGTGCGTCGTTCTCTCATGATATATCTGGTTCTTTGTCAAGTGAATGACACTTTAACTGTCACAGAACAAAGTTGCAATCTCTTGCTTGAAACCCAAATCACCAACCAGACCCATCAACCATATACCTTCCTTCACTGCTTCCGCGGATGCCATGTACTCTGCCTCAGTTGTAGACAAGGCAACCGTGCTTTGCAAAACTGACCTCCAACTAATATTACTACCACACAATATAAAAGTATAACCTGTCAATGACCTTCTTCTATCAAGATCACCTGCATAATCAGAATTAACATAACCCACAACATTTGTCTAGTCACCATAGTGTTTATCAAACACTAAACCAACATTTATATTGCCCCTTAGATACCTCAAAATCCACTTCACAGCTTGCCAATGAGCCTTCCCGGGACTTCCCATGTATCTGCTTACCACAGTCACAGCTTGTGCGATATCCGGCCTTGTACAAACCATAGCATACATGATGCTACCAACTACGCTTGCATATGGAACTCGAGACATATACTCTGCCTCATTTGTAGTTTGAGGTGATTTACTTCTAAAAAATTTAAAACGAGCTTCCAAAGGAGTACAAACTGGTTTTGTATCTTTCATACCAAACCTCTCCAACACCTTCTCGATGTAAGCCTTATGGGACAAATACAACTTGCCTTCAGATCGGTTTCCATGAATCTCCATGCCCAATATCTTCTTTGCTGCACCCAAGTATTTCATCTCAAACTCACTACTCAACTACACCTTCAACTTCTGTATCTCTGACATGTCTGTGCAAGCGATCAACATATCATCAACATACAAGAGTAAATACACAAATGAACCATCTTGGAGTTTCCTGTGATATACACAACTGTCATACTTACTCCTACTGTATCCATTTCCCAACATAAACGTATCAAAACGTTTATACCAATTCCTTGTAGATTTCTTCAAGCCATACAAATATTTCTTCAACAAACATACATGGTCTTCTTTGCCAGGAAATTCAAACCCTTTTGGTTGTTGCATATAAATACGCTCTTCCAAATCACCATGAAGGAAATCCGTCTTAACATCTAGTTGTTCCAATTCTAGATCTCTCAAAGAAACTATAGCAAGCAATGTTCTAATAGAACTATGTTTAACAACAAGAGAGAATACCTCATTGTAGTAAATGCCTTCTCTTTTTGTAAACCCCTTTTCCACAAGCCTTCTCTTGTACCTTATTCCTTCACCATATGAAGTACCTTCTTTCTTCTTGAAAACACATTTGCTTCCAACAATCTTCTGTCCTTTTGGTCTTGCAACTATCTCCCAAGTTCCATTCTTGTCAAGAGACTCAATTTCTTCAATTGCAGAAGCTCCCCATTCTGTTGATTCTTCACCACCGATTGCTTATTCATAGGTTCTTGGATCATCCATATCTATGCTCTCACCCACTGCAAGTACATATGCAACCAAATCAGCATGGACATATCTCTAAGGTGGTCTAACTTGCCTCCTCTCTGTCTCTTATAAGATTGTACTGATGACCTTGTGCTTCTTCTTCCTGGGCAGGTTCTTGCACAATATCTCGATCATCATCATCTAAAACAACAGTCTCATTGTTTCCTTGAACTTGCACATCAAATTCCACCTGGTCACCAACATCCACCTTATCACAAACACCCTCTTCAGCTCTTCCATCTAGTTCTTAATTCTTTGGCTTCAACATCGATTTCTCATCAAATTTCACATCTCTGCTGATAAGAAACTTGTTTGATCTTTCTTCAGGACACCATAACCTGTAGCCTTTCACACCCTTTGCATAACCAAGAAATATACCCTTTTTTGCTCTAGGTTCTAGCTTCCCCTCATTCACATGAGCATAGGCTGGACATCCAAAAATCTTCAAGTCTTCATAGTTAGCATGCGAACCTTTCCAAACTTCATTTGGAGTCTTGCACTCAATGTCAGTCGATGGAGATCTGTTCACTAAATAAACAGATGTATTTGCTGCTTCTGCCCAAAACTTCTTTGGTAACCCGGCATTGGAGAGCATGCACTGTTACTTCTCCATTATGGTTCTGTTCATCCTTTCTGCAACACCATTTTTCTGTGGTGTTTTTCTGACTGTGCGGCGTCTCACAAACCCTTCCTCCTTGCAGAACTCATTGAACTCACCCCTAAAAAATTTCAAACCATTGTCTGTCCTCAAGCACTTGATTTGTCTTCCAGTTTGCTTCTCAACCATAGTCTTCCATTCCTTGAACTTGACAAAAGTTTCATTTTTGTGTTTAAGTATGAATACCCATACTTTCCTTGAGAAATCATCAATGAATGTTAACATATATCTACCACCACCATGTGAATCAACCAGAGATGTACCCCAAAGATCAGAATAAATATAATCCAGAATACCCTTGGTGTTATGAATAGCTGTACTAAACTTGGCTCTACACTACTTTCCAAAGACACAATGTTCACAGAAATCAAGCTTGCATGTTTTATGACCACAAAACAATCCCTGATTGCTCAAAACAGCCAATCCCCTCTCGCTCATATGC
Organism: Papaver bracteatum; assembly: GCA_023529315.1. Classification (NCBI taxonomy): domain Eukaryota; kingdom Viridiplantae; phylum Streptophyta; class Magnoliopsida; order Ranunculales; family Papaveraceae; genus Papaver; species Papaver bracteatum. Next base: position 99,247 of record JAJJWX010004107.1, on the reverse strand, counting down.
CCTAGCCGCATATGCCACAACTTGGTAGTATCATCATCAGAACTTGAAGAACATACAGCTGCATCACCCGTCACAGTAGTACCTTGCAGCGTATAAAGACCATTAATTCTCTCGCCCTTCATAATTGTAAGACTTCCTCTTGAGACACGAATAACTCCACCTTCACCTTGATACTTGCAGCCATTTGAATCAAGTGAACCGAAAGAAATCATATTTCTTCTCAAGTCCGGAACATGCCTAACTTTAGTTAAAGTCCTCACCATACCGTCATACATCTTAATTTGAATTGTACTTACACCCACCACTTTACAAGTGACATTGTTGCCCATAAGAACTTTACCACCTTTTCTAGCTTGATAAGTAGTAAACCACTCTCTATGAGGACACATGTGAAAAGTACACCCTGAATCAAGAATCCACCCATTTTCCGAGCTTTCGGTATGAACCGTGAGAACCGATCCATCATCACTTTCTACTTCAACATTTGCAGCGGTGCCTTGGTTAGTATTCTTCTCAATATTCTTCAATTTTGGACAATCCTTCTTGAAATGCCCCTTTTCCTTACAATGAAAACAATAGAATTTACCGGATTTTGATTTAGACCTTGACTTTGATCTACTCCTATCAACTCCGCCCATTTGGTTTCCTCTTCCTCTAACAAACAACCCATCTCCTGAATTATCTGTACCATCAATACCCGTCTTCTTTAACTCCTTAGAGTTCAAAGCCGTTTTAACGTCTTCCATGGAAATTGTGGTTTTTCCATACATTACGGTATCAACAAAATTATCATAAGATGGTGGTAAGGAACAAAGAAAACCCAAAGCTTGGTCTTCATCTTCAATTTTGACATCAATATTTGCCAAATCCAAGAGAATTTTATTATTAATCATCAGTATGATCTATAATAGACATTCCTTCATGCATTCTAAGAGTATGCAATTTCTTCTTAAGATATAAATGATTAGTTACGGATTTAGTCATATACCTCTTCTCCAACTTGTTCCATAGACCGTCCGGTGTCGTTTCCGTCGCAACTTCTCTCAAGACCTCATTGCTCAAACACAATAAAATTATTCCATGTGCTTTCTCCAAGAGCTCATCCATTTCCTCATCCTTCAATGTTGTTCCAAGAGCCGTTTTCCCCTTCAAAGTTTTCACTAAACCTTGTTGCACTAAAACAGTCCTCATCTTTAGCCTCCATAAATTGAAATCATTCCTTCCATCAAATTTCTCAATCTCATACTTTGCCACCATTGTAGATCGCTTCCACCCGGAGCTCTGATACCAATTTTTTTATGACAAATGGCTCTTCCAAGCACAATCAATCAAGAATTGAAATAGAAATGAAATCAAAAGTAAAACAAGCACTCACAACACAAGGATTTATAGTGGTTCGATCAAGATGATCTACATCCACTTTGGAAGACGATGATAACGATTTCACTATGATTCAAACAAGATTACAAGAGTATAAACCCCCTCTCAAGAACAAGACATTTACTGCCTATCACTCTCTCTTAGTTACATATGTTTTTTTTTCTCTTGTTAGCAAAAGGAGAAGAAGTCTCTCTTTTATACACAGAAAACTCACCTACTTAGCAAACCACTTTTGACTACTAGCACACCCTTTTGGACGCACCTACTAGCACACCCTTTTGGACTCACCTACTAGCACATCCTTTTGGAATTACTAAACTAGCATTCAAAACACATGCTATAAATCTAGAAGAATTATACTTCTAGAAGCCAACCCTTTTAGAATACTAAACCGTATTCAAGGAACATATGCTAGAATCCACAAACGTCTCCATTCTCGCATGATCCCGAATGAAGCTAAGTTAAAATACATAGCATCTTGATGCCGATTTTGACGAGTTTCTTCTTCGGCGTTTTTGACATTACTTAAAGTAAACATTAGAAACAAGAAAACCTATTACAAAATCTAAATATTTATCTCAAGTCTTATTATAATTATAATGTTGCAAATGTCCGAAATTGTTAGTTGCTTTTGTCTTGAGTAGAAATTATTCATAAACAAATTCTGCATGTTATTCTCTTCTAGTCCTATAAACCATGTAAAGGACGAGCCAGTAAGTGACTTTCCGAATTCTCTCAGGAAACAGAATCATTCGTCTCGTGTTCATTCATATCCATAAGAAATTCAAACATATGTACCGTTTCATTCCCTGATCTATCAAACAGTTGAAATTTAGGTTGTTTGTATTTCGCTAGCATAGAATTTTCCAACAATCCTTGAGTGAAGGGAGATTGTACGGTGTAATTCGTTGCAGGCGGTGTTAATCCTTAGTGCTCCTCAAGGTATTTGGCAATATGCTCTTCGGTTAATGCGATATTATCTTGTTCTTTGTGAGGTTTCCCTTATGAGTTACAAGAGAATTCTCTTGTTGTGTGTTCTATCTAGAAGAAGAGATCCACCTGACGAATGCGTCTCACTGGGTCCTGCTTTGCAATAAAAGCGGGTGTTGTGGCAGCCCGAAGAGATCGATATCCTCATCACCTCATTCGGGTTGGAGTTCGGCTAGTCTGTCTAGATAACCAAACGTCTTTTCTCAGCTTCGGCTAATTTTTGACGCATTTGTTATGCCTCAAGTTGTTGTACGGGAGCCAATGATTGTCTAGGTATCCCCATTTCCCAGCTTGACCCGATCTGCACCTGTGGGACTTCGTTCTGCTATGGGCATTCCTCAACTTGTCTTTTCATATCTCCGGCCGCATTTGGTTGGCCTACTCTTATATGTAAAGTTTGTAGTTGTGTCTCAGAATCTTCTATTATCGACATTCTGTATTCTGGATTTTGTTTTTGACTTTTCGATCCTTCAAATATCGGAGTCACCATCATTCTTCCAATCGTCCTGGAAGAAGCACAACCCGAAGCTTGGGTGGAACACGACGCAAGAGGAATTTCTGTGATCGATGGATCCATTATGAAAATTTGTGTAGTGGTATTGAAGATTAGTCCCCAGCAGAGTCTCCAAATGTAAGCACCCCAGAATTGATGAAGGGTTACAAGGATACTAATCCCAATACACAGTACAATTCTATGAAAAACTCTGTCTCTTTCTGGAGGATTGCTCTCCTATTATAGGCAAACCTAACACAAGGATACCTTACACTTATATCATAATACCCTTTTTGGTGAGACTCATTATTAGCCGTACACGTGTATTTTTTCATTTAAAGTTTATTTAGACACTCACTGGTTATTTCTTCGGGGAGCCCCAACTTGCCACGTCATCGTTAATGGTGGCTTTGGTTTTGTGTCATCTGAAACTCCCATTCTAGCGTCATTGTCTGTGCCAAAACCTGGTGTTTACACCTCCATTTAAGCTAATGGAAAATGAGACATTCGTGGCACACCTCATAATAAGAGAAAGAAAGTGACCACTGATTCCCATTATATATCATATGCATATCGGCCCAAACTTTCCAATTTAATCGATCATAAGCTTTTGCCGTATCCAATTTTAATGCAAAACGACCATCCATTGTTGTAGAATTATTCGTGGAATGAAAAAATTCTTTTGCAATGACGCCGGGTGCACATATCCAACCCTACCCGCCATTTCGGCCATACCCATCATTGTTTTATACGTATCTTATCCTATCATACCCTCCGTTTGATGGGTAGGGCGACGGGTAAAGATTTCTTACCCGCCGTTTGATGGGTAGGGTGATGGATAATGCTCGAAATTATCCTACCCACCCGCCTACCCGCCTCATTATATAACGACTTATAACTTATAGTAGCCGTCGATCTTTTTCATATTAATCAGCTCCACCGTTAAACTTTTATTAATCAAGTCCACCTAAAATCTAACTTCACTTTGGTTTTTCCCAAAACACACTCGTCGTTCTGCTTCATACTCCTCTTTACCCAAAAACCTCTGAGAACCCTAGATTGAGAAAATCCAGTTCTTCGTAACAAATCCAAGTTAGGAATCGAAGACGAACCTGACTCTCACATCAAATATCGAAAATTATCACATATCGTTCATCCTAACCTCAAATCAAAACGCATGTATGAATTGAAATCTAAAATAATCCAAGAATCTTCTTTGCCTCCAAACTCAAGAATTTTAGGCTTTCATATAAATTTAATCTTTGGGGTTTGTCAATTTTAGGTGCGTTATGAGAGGTAAGGATTGATTTTAAAAATCCTTCTGCCATAATTCAATTCGTTAGTTATTTGATCAAGGTGTTGTAGATTGATTTCATTTTTTTTCAATTCATAATAACTTGGGTAGATCGTAATTACTGATTGCATGTTTTCTTAATTTGGTTAAAATGAATTTATGGGTTTCTTATTTGTAAATGAATTATGGCCTGTAAATGTTGAGGGCTGGCTCTTTGGATTTTCTTTTGTTAAAGAGTCCTAAATCTCCTGCTGGTGTTGAATTGTACTTCATGATGCTTCTCCATGTTAAACCACCACTAGCTTCTTGTTACCATCTAAGAAAACACAGTTACACTACGCCTTTGAATTGTGCTAAGATAATTGAAGAGAAACTTATACTTAGCTAAATTTTTGTAAAGAAACCTAACATTAACATTCTAATCTGATGCCACTTTTACAATAAAATGAAGGTTGTTATCCTGGAAAGTTCGGTTTAATATCTGGAGGGCTTAGAATCGAGTTAGGTGTAGATGATGAGAAAGGCATAGACGGACAAAGTGTAGTTACACATAGAGGACTTTATTCTTTCTTTGGCACAAGGTTGAAATTAGTTTCTTCATCTCCACATCATGTTCATCCTCATTCTCATGGTCATAATTTCCTTCTCCTGTTACAAATTTACAGGTGGTTGTAGTTGCAGAGATCTAGGGAAGCTCTTGGTGGTATGGTCCTGGCAAACTTTTTCGAAAATGATCAGTACCAAAATAAAGGCATGAGGCATGACGGTTAGATATGAAACTCCAAATTGTGCCACAATGACTAAGAAGCTATTGGATAGATTTTGAAGAATTTTGATAATGAAGGAGTGGGAACTTTTGGTTCTTCTCACTCTCTCTCTATTTTGATTAATTGAAGAGATAATACTAATTCTCTTCTTTTTGTTTTTACAACTTATGGATGTCATGCACCCACATGTGTAGTCTACACACACACAACTTAAATATAAAGTTGACACTCCAATTACACTCTTAACATAACTCACATTACTCAACAATCTCCTCCTTAATGTGATGTTCTTCTACTCCTAGTAGTTCACGGAAATGTTGAAATTTTCCTTTGGGAAGTGCCTTTGTGAATATGTCCGCCAATTGGTCTTCAGTCTTGCAATATTTGAGTTCTATCTCACCATCTTCAACCGCTTCTCGAATGAAATGGTACTTGAGTTTGATGTGTCTTGCTCTACAATGCTCAACCGAATTTTTGGACATAGCAATTGCCGATTTGTTGTCACAAAAGATTTCGGTGCTTTCTTCTTGCTTCTCTTGAATGTCTTCCATAATCCTTCTTAGCCATACAACATGAGATGTAGCTATTGATGCTGAAATATACTCCGCTTCGCTGTGGATTGAGCTACGGTTTCTTGCTTCTTGATGCCCATGTAAATATACCGAACCAAGAGAAAAAGCATACCAGATGTGCTCTTCATGTCATCAATACATCCTTCCAAGTCGCTATCAAAATAGCCAACTAATTTTACATCCAAATTTCTAGAATACATGATTCCAAAATTCATTGTTCCTTGTATGTACCTCAACAACCTCTTTGCTGCGCCAAGATGTAGATGACTAGGTGAACTCATGAACCTAGAAAGCATACTTGAAGCAAACATGATGTCGGGTCTTGTATGTGTAAGATACAACAAGTTTCCAATAAGACCTCTATAGTAAGTCTCATCAACCTTTCTTCCTCCATCATCTTTCTTGAGTTTCTCATTCACTACAAGTGGTGTTGATGTGGGGTTACAACCAAGCATACCAAATTTCTTCAACACTTTTTCGGCATACTTACTTTGAGAAATGAATACTCCATCTTCACTTTGATGAACTTCTATACCAAGGAAGTACTTGAGCAAACCCATGTCACTCATCTCATATTTCATCATCATTTCTCTCTTGAATTGTTCAATCATATGAACATCATTACCCGTAAAGATAAGATCATCAACATACAAGGCAACGATGAGAATAGACGTACCTTTGGTCTTCACATATAGTGTAGGCTCACTCTTGCTTTTGCTGAAGTTTTGCCTTTTGAAGTATCCATCTATCTCACTATACCAAGCTCTTGGTGCTTGCTTGAGGCCATACAAAGCTTTCTTCAACTTGTAAACTTTGTCTTCTTCTCCTTCCTCCACAAAACCTTGTGGTTGTTCTACATAGACCTCTTCATGAAGTTCTCCATTCAAAAATGCTGATTTGACATCAAGTTGATAAAGTAACCAACCTTTTTGGGAAGCCATAGCAATCACGGCTCTAATGGTGTCAAGACGAGCAACCGGTGCAAAAGTCTCATTGTAGTCGATCTGGGTTGTTGTGAATATCCCTTTGCCACCAACCTTGCTTTGTGCCTTTGAACTGATCCATCCGCATTGTACTTCACCTTGTAGATCCACTTCACACCAATAACTTCTTTGTCACTTGGTCTTTCTACTTTCTCCCATGTATTGTTCTCGTCGATGACAAAAACTTCTTCTTCCATAGCTTTTATCCAAACCGGTTCTTTTGATGCTTCTTCAAAATTTTCCGGTTCCACCGTACAAAAGTTACATCTTTCATACACTTCACTCAACCGTTGCATCTTCTTTGGTCGTGGTGGTGGTGATGTTGACGCACTAGTACTTGGAGACATACTTGGAGATGCTTCTTGTCTTGTATTTGGAGGTGTTTGAGGTAGTTCTTCCTCATTTTCTTCACCTTCTTCAACTTCATTTGTTGCTGAATTTTCTTGCTCTTCATCAACAATAATGGTTCTCTTCTCAATTTTGCCTTCTTCCCAATTCCATGAACTTCCTTCATCAAACAAGACATCACGACTTGTAATCATTGTGTTGTTCTTCAAGCTAAATAACCTATAACCTTTTGATTGGAGGCTATAACGAGAAATACACATTTCTCACTTGATTCATCAAGCTTTGTTCTCTTCACCTTTGGAATTTGAGAATAACACACACTACCAAAAACTTTGAGATGTCTTACCGATGGCTTTCTCCCACTCCATGCTTCAAAGGAGTTTTATCCCATACGGCTTTTGTTGGACACCTATTCATCAAGTAGACAGCGGTGTTGATGGCTTGACCCAAAACACTTTAGGCATACCCTTCTCATGAAGCATGGACTTCGCCATCTCCATAACGGTTTGATTCTTTCTCTGAAACACCATTTTGTTGAGGAGTATAACCCACGAGTTAGTTGCCTTTCCAAGCCTTCATCTTCACAAAATTTATCAAACTCTTTGTTGTTGTACTCTTTGCCTCTATCACTTCTCAAAACTTTGATGTAGTGACCACTTTTCTTTTCAACAAGGCTCTTGAACTTCTTGAAGATGCTAAAAACTTCGGATTTTTGTCTCATGAAGTAAACCCAAGTCATACGACTAAAATCATCAATAAATAAGATAAAATATATATTACCTCCATGAGTTGGTGTGTTCATTGGTCCACACACATCGGTATGTACCAAACCAAGAAGTTCATTTGCTCTCCATGCTACACCTTTTGGAAATGGTTGGCGATGTTGTTTCCCAAGTGCACAACCTTCACATACTCCATCCTTGTGGTTGATATGTTGTGGAAGTCCTTGCACCATGTTCTTGTTGGAAAGTAACTTGAGACTATTGAAATTCAAATGCCCAAGTCTTTTATGCCATAACCATGTTTCATCAATGGTTTCCATCCTCAATGCAACATTCTTCTCTTTTTCAAAGATAATTGGAAAGCTTCTATTTTTCTCCATCTTGATACTCTTCATGAGTTGTCTCTTGTTGTTGTTCTTCTTGTCATACATGAGTAAATATCCATTTTCAAATGGACAACATAACCAAGCTTCAGCGTTGGCTCAACACGTGTTGAAATTTAAAACAACCAATCATTAAAACGACACTTTTTCAATGTATTTTGCACTATTGATAGTTTCAGATGCAAATTGTAATTTTCTTCCGTTGTTAGCTTGAACGAAAACATACTAATCTACTGATGATCAATCACGTTTCGTCGTTAGCTTTTTCATAACGGGACAGCACAGAGTTGTAAACCACTCTATCTACAAAACCACACTTCATTTTTTGAAGTCTCTCCATAGCACTTTGACAAGCATAAACAAATTTTGTTTTCTCCTTCTCTTGACTCCTCTGACTTGTTCTTAACCCTTGTACCTAAAATCCTTCTCCAAATGTCATACTTCTTTATGATGTTGACGATATGGGGTTTTCACTTTGTTCAGCCAAATTCTTCTCCAAATGACCATTCTTGTTGCAAGTGCACCTTGGTACTTGAGAAGTATCACTCTTTGTGTAGTTGTTGGAGTTAGCTCCTCCTTTCTTCCATTTTCCCTTTCCTTTGAAGTTTGATGTTGATTCACCCTTGTACTCATTTTTATATGTTGCTGAATTTTTTGAGTTCAAGCTCAATTTTGATTGAAATGCACTTTCAATTGATTTTTCGAATGCCTTGACACCCTTAGTTCATACACCTTCAAAGAAGCCCATAATTCTTGTGACTTCAATGTATCAAAATCCTTTGTCTCCTCCAAAATTCCCACAATGGGTTCAAATTTAATTGGCAAACAATTCAATATCTTCTCACAAATTCTTCTTTCTTCCATCTTCTCTCCACACATCAACATATTATTAACAATTTCAACAACTCTTGAAGAAAACTCATTCAAACATTCATTCTCATTCATTTTTAGATTTTCAAAATCTCTTCTATATGATTGTAATTTTAATTCTCTTACCTTCTTATCACCTCCATACTCCTTTTGAAGAATATCCCAAGCTTCTTTAGCTTTAGGAAAATGAATTACTCTTGGTAGAATAGTGTCTCCAACTCCTTGTTGAATGTACATGGATGCTTTAGCATTCTTCTTCCTACTCTCCTTAAGTAAATCCTTTTTTCTTTTTCTAGAGTTGTTGTAGCTTCAATTTCATCATACCCATCTTCAACAATCTCCACACATCTTGTGACATGAACAAGGTCTTCATTTTGATGGCTCAAAAATCATAATTTTCTCCATGGAAAAGAGGTATTGAAGGTTGTTGAATGTATAAACTTGAGTTACTACTACTTGCCATTGATTTGGTTGAAGATTGATTGAAAAATTGGGTTTTTCTTTTTTTGGATCTAGATTAAAAAAATTGGGTTGCTGATTTTTTGAATTAATGGGTAGAAATTAATTTTTCTTCACTCTCAAGATCCGATTCAAACGATCTATGCTCGATACCAATTGTTAGAATTTTGGGTGATTAAACTTAGATGATTTTGAAGAATTTTGATAATGAAGACAATTTTTTATCGGGTAGCTTATAAGGTACAATTTCAGTTATAATGTTCTTTTTTTTCCTTTTGAATCTACTGGAAGGGCCCTAACTTGGAGCGGCCTTTCGTGTTCTTTAATGAGTAGCTCAGGCTTTCTATATAAACTTTTTATACATATTTGGAGTTATCTAAAACAATACCCGATTGAACTTATTGCCAAAAAAATACGTAATTTATGTTTTCTTTTTGGATGAGTGTAATGGCTAATGTAATTTGGACCTTGGCCTTACACACTTATTCAATTGACAGTAAAGCAATGATATTTTAAATAAATTATTAATAAATAATCTTGGTTTCAAATATTTAGCCAACTTGCTCATGTCTTTGAAATGCGAGCCATCTAGATTTAAAGCATCCGAAGTAGTTATTGTAGATATGGGTTAATGGCGCAAAAATCTAAATGCTTTCTTGGTGTGCATATTTAAAAAAATCAAAAGAATAAGGATTCACTTCGTAGTTAGAATGTACCTAGTCCCTTAATTAAAGTAGAATTAGTTTTAGGGGGTTGTTAGCTTCATCAAACAAGTTTGAATAAGGATTCATACACCCTAATAAGTATTATTAATTTTCTGACGTCTTTGTAGATTGTTTCTGTAAGATGCGGCGAAGGACCTCCAGTTAGGTAACTTGCAAGCTGTAAAGGGTGTTTACAATTAGGGTTGTTAATTGCCTTCAGAAAAAGTAAGAAATATTGTATTTTTAGAGTTGGTATTGGTAACATCCAAAACTGAATTGTTTTGACATCTTCATGGATAGTTTATAAAAGGCGTGGTACGTCCAGTGATTTGAAGATCATTTTCAGTTTCTCATGGAATTTGAGTGGATCAGAAAATATGTACGGTCTCCTGAATATCTCAGAACTGATTCCAGGATTTGGAACCATGTTGTGGAGAAGGCAACTTAAGTTGTTTGGCCCGAGCTAACATATCTTGCATCTTTGATCTTTGTTCATGAATTGGATGTAATGATTCAAAATTATGTTTTAGATCTGAAACTGCACGGGCTAGTGTTGTATTGGCTCCTTCAGTTTAGCTATTTTTGTTGTTGTTGCAGAAACGTGTTTGATGATCCCAAGTCATCTTTTGGCCTGCATGTATGTGCATCTATTCTTCTCCAAGTTGGTTTGATTAATTTTTACATACTATGACTTTAGAATCATACTCCATTGCTCTGCATGTCCTTGTGTGATTTTCTTGGTTTGATTGTTTCCCCGCATCCGTGCTATCATTGCGTTGTTGTGCTGCCTGCCGTATGTAGGTATGTATATGTTCATCTTCTTTTTGTTTTAACATCCTGATCTTGAAGCCCTTATATTTTGTTTGCCTATTCCATGAAGTAATCTGTCTGTTGTTGGTGTGCATCTCAAGTTCGTTGAGACATGAACTCCATATGTACGTGCTATCCGTCTAATGCGCCTACATCTCCATCAAATAATACATCTTCCCTGGCTGTACATGTGTCGTGGTAGTTGTAGTATTTGCCATCTTGAGCTACTAGCGTGGTGTGTCTTATTAGGATAAGTTTAATTTCTATCTTAGATTATTGTTGAACCCTACACCTTTGCATGTGTTTATTTTCGCCTCTATTGAACTTTTTTGTGATTTGTCTTAAAAATTATTTTGCAGGAGATACATCAGGTGCTAGCCAATGTATATGGTGATTCTTCTACTCAAACGGATTAGCTTATATCTAATTCTTCCGTGGTAGTAGTCAGATTACAAGTTTTAGTTATCTTCTCTTTTTACCAGGGTGAAAGTTTTCGGAAGAGGATTACAGGAGAGATAGAAACCTCCACCTGTTATTTTCTTTGTCGTTTAGGCTCGACTACCTTTTTGATCCTAGTGATGTTTTTTTATTCAGGTGTTAGGTCTAAATTCACAGCCAAGATATTCTTTGGAAGCGGTTAAATTCAATTTTGGGAATTGGTCAGTAACCGCTATGAACCGTTCCATTTTGGTGAGGTTTTTCTCAAGATCGTATTCTTTGGAAGTGATTAAATTCAATTTTGGGAATTGGTCAGTAACATGTATGAACCGTCTTCACTTCGGTGAATAGAGGGTTCTTATAAGTGAGAAGAAGACGGTGATACCAATTTGTGCATCTGGTTATTATCGTTTTTACTGACCGACTGTAATGGGATATGTTGTTTATTTTTGTGCAGTGCACTGGTCTCATCCATATATCAGGGAAATTTTCATTCTACTGCTCCCCATCTCATTCACTACGAGGTAAATATTTGTTTATTTGTTGGCATGTTGTATACCCCCCTGAATTGACTCACACTTCAACCTTGGATTTCGCTCTAAGCATTGATAGGTCTTGCACTACCATTTTGTATAGGTAGTTGGTGTGTAGAAGTGGAGAGTCCAACATATTATCTTTAACATAATTTCATTGAATATTTGTAGGATATGATTCTCAAAGAAATTTTTGCTGCTCATCAGTTTTACCGGGCAAGACTTTTGCTCTATAGGATTTGGTCAAGAAATACGCCATTATAGTGCAGAGGAGGCCCTTATATGTAGGCAACACGGTAGTTCTTGGTAATTTCTTTACTCAGGTAAATTACCTGTGGAACTCCTTTTCTTAGTGTTGCAATACTAATTAGTTGCCTTTTCTATTTACTGTACAGAATAGGAGGTCTTCCACCTGTTTTTTTTCTCTTTTTTCTTTCGCCTGCTTATCCTCCATTTCCTTTTTTGATCCTATTGGTGTTTTTCATGCAAGCGATGGCCACATTCATTGCAAAGATCTTATTTTTTGAAATGAATTCAATTTTTTGATTAGCTCAGTAACCTACACCAACAGTCTCTTCGTTGGTGAATAAGAGCGTTTTTATAAGCGAAGAGATGACGGTTCTAAAAGTTACCAGCCAATTGCATCAATTGAGGAGATACTCAAAAGAATGAGGAGTGACTCCTGTGTAATTAACTGCATTGATTTATCTCATTTTTTTCAATTGGTTAGTAACATAAATGAACCGTCTTCACTTTGATGTAATCAATATTTACTATGGGCGAGAAGAAAATAGTTTCTATAAGGTACTAGCCAACTGCATCGTTTGTGATATATGGTAATCAACTTCATTGATTTCTCTCATTCACTTCGAGTAATTTTTTGCTTATCTATTGACATGTGGTAGGCCACTTTCAATTGACTCACACCTTAGTGTTAGATTTGAACTTGGACGCTTTTAATTGACTAAGACATGTCGTATTGTGTAGGCAGTTATATATAGAAGGTTGGTCAAGACGATTGTTCTTTATGATAACTTGCTTATACAACCTTTCTGCTCAAGGGGTTCTTCCAACTATGTCAGTTCAAGATAGGTAAAGGTGATAGAATTCGCTTGTGGGAAGATAAATGGTGTGTACAGGGTCCTCTTTCTGCTCTTTGTCCTGTCTTGTACAACCTTTCTAGCACTAAGAGTAAGTCTATACTTGAAACTCACCTTCCTGGGGTAGATAGTAATCTGCACCATAGGCGTTCTGTTTTGGATGCCCCTAATCTGCGTTACTTTTGTGGGAATGACGAAGAAACTTAAGACCATCAATGCCCTTTAGCTCATCTGTTTTGGATGCCCCTAATCTGTGTTACTTTGGCATGGTATCTCATCTTAAAGAGATGAAAGTGCTTGTGAAGTTTCGCTGCCCTGTCATATTAGTTATCCTTATTTGTTATTTAAGTGTATTTGGGAGAATAAGTAGGTGGTCCAAAGTCTAGCCCTCGATTTCGAGGAGAGAACACGCCTACTTTAACAGTGCTTTTCTTTGTGTATGGTTATTCCTCTGTAAAATCTGTAAATAGTTACTGTTTAGTCTTAGGTTCTAACCATGCTCGACTACTAGCACCATAGTCATGTCTTGGTTATTTATTGTGGTGTATGTGATTGGGAGACCAGTAGAAGTTTGAACCCTAAGGACATTAATGTTTTATATGTAAATCCCAGGGATGTCACAATGGAGAATACGGAGATAGGGATGTGATCTGCACCATAAAGTCGCTGGAGGAGTAGATTGGGTACTAATGAATTTGTTGAGATATTTGATTTTGGTCTTGCTAAGCTGTGAAATGATATCACCACCCATGTTTCAGCTCATGTAATGGGAACATTTTGGTAGGTTATAATAATTTCTATTAATGCGTCTGTAAGGTCTTTATATAAACCGATGCAATGCTAATATAAGACTGATATGAGATAATGTGGCATCACTGGACGTAGAACTGTCGTGGCAAGCCACGATGAGAGTTTAGTTGAATGGGTAGGCACATGTAAATTATATCAGGAACCTTTGACCTGCTGTTATTTTTATCCTAGATATACTTCTGTGCGCCTTGAATAAGATGAACTTTTGTCTTGGTGGATGTTTTCTGCAGGCCAGACCATTGATAGCCAGTGCAATCGAAACTGGAGATTTTTCAGAGTTGGCAGATCCAAGGCTTGAAAAGAGATACTTCGAGAGAGAGAAAGATGTTTAGGATGGCTGAGACAGCTTCTGCTTGTGTTCGTCACTCTGCTTAAAAAGACCCCGCATGGTCCAGGTAGAAAACAACTTTTCTTCTTTTCGGGTATTAAAAATACTTCACGATTTAGTTACACATTTCTTGCTATTTTTTGTTAGGTATTAACGGCGTTGGACACTGATGGTGACATGCCAAATATCAACAATGGTGTGAAAGTTGGTCGGAGCACTATTTTTGAAGCAAATTCAGATCTTCAAAAATTTCGAATGTTGGCGCTGGTGGCGATGGATCATGCAGACTATACCATGTATAGTGGAAGTATGAACTCTAGAGCAGATATTTTACCCCCGAAACCTCCACCAGGTAGGAGTGGCGAGTGATTTGAGCTTCTACATTTTCTCAAATGGGGGTGAATTCATATAGTAAAGATTCCTGTTATCAAGAAGAATGAAGAATGAGTTGCCGGATAGGCATAGAAAACCATGGTGCGCTACTGAGAATTCACCACATAAATCGAACGGTTTCTAGTGATTTCTCTAAAATCTCAAAGTCCCTGTTGATTTAATATACTAATACGAAAACTTCAGAACCGAAACTGAACTCATTTTGACTGATTAATGAGTGTGAATACTCCTCGTCCCGACAGGTACGTATATGCCAAGAAATTGTGGTCGAAATGGTGGCTAACCAAGGTTAGTTTCTTCTTATGGGTTGCAGGCTTCAACAAAATTTTAACTCAAGATAACATGTGTAAGAAAGGGTGGGGAATCGAATGGGTAAATCACTGTTATATGTGTGTGCAGCATGGTGAGAGCACTAATCACCTTTTTCTCCATTGTCCGACTGCAGATTTTGGGCTCTCTCTTAAATGAATGGTCTATTAAATGGGAAATTCCTTGCGATGTAATTACGCTCTTGAACTCTTGGAATTTTAAACACGTAGTGGGATGTAGAGGTGAAGTTTTGAAGGTCCTACCGGCTGCAGTTTTGTGGTGCTTATGGAACGAGAGAAACGACAGAGCTTTCAACGATAAAAGAAAGACGGAGTTGGGAATCGTTGAGACGATTAAGCTTACAATTGCTTACTGGTTACATAACAGAGTCCAGTTTTGTACTCTTTTTTCATCTATAAAATGTTTTATTTATGGACCAAAATAAAATAAAATAAATATCATTGTCATCTATGGCTTACCATTTTTTTTCCAACTTCTCATGTTCGGCTGCGCACTAGTGGCTTCCTTATATGTGTAAACATGGATGTTTAAAACCCCTGTCAGTGCATTTTTGACTTTGTGACTACTTGTACTGCCTTCTTGTAAGACTTGATGGAGTTGTTGGCTTATTTTCATTTTCAAAAACTACAAGACTGGCTTGTGCAGCTTGTAAATTCAACAAATACTAGAAGAATTTTGGCATACAAGTATATTAACAATATAATGACCAACGTTCAGTTCTATTAAGGAAACCGTATTACTTAACAGATACAGTAAATGATCAAGGAGAAGACTCTGCCTCACTTCACTAAGCTTTCAACACACTTTGAGCTCCATCCAAAGTATTACTAACCTACTTACTTAAAACCTTGGCACCCTTCAACCACAATACCAGGTTCAGTTGGGCAAGTAGCTAAGGGACAGTGATCAACTTCGGTTCCCCACCACTTTAGTTTCACATTCTCATTTTGCAGTGCGAAGAAAATTAGCACACCCATTAAAGCTGTCCCAGTATCCAATGCTGCTGACAAAACGTAGTTGTATTTCTGCCACCATCCTTTCTTGTACTTGAACACAAAGTATTTGAATACCATCCCTGTGATTAGCCAACAAGCAATGTTTGTAGGGGTTGCTGGAGGCATGCCGGCGAAACCATAACATATCAGGGGTATATTTATAAGTGGGATCCATTTCTTCTCCGGGAAGATTTTGCTCATCAACCAAATTGGTACTGGCAAAACAGCTCCTACGAGGTATAACCACACCAAGTTTCGATACATTCCACCTGGTCCGAATAATCTTTCTGGTCCAATTAGACCCCATATAACAGAAGCATTGAAGGTGGTTTTGTATTTTGGACAAGTCCATGGACTATCTGAATGCAGAGCATCATCTTCACATATGTTTTCGATATTCTCAAGCATCCACCATGCAACTCCCAGGTTGACAATACCAGCTATAATTGTTCCAGCAAGCTTCATTACATAAAGACATCTTTAGTTAGTATAGCTTTTACATTATGGGCACAATGTAACATTGCCTTATTTCTGAGATGTTTTCAGTTTCATACCTGCGCGGTGTACATACACTTAGGTGGAATTTTCATGTAGTGACCAAGTTTTAGATCGGATAAAAACGAGAGTGCATGAACTGTGCTAATACGTCCATATATTTTGAAAAGAAGACTTGCAATGGGTTTTCCTGTTAGGATATAGCCAAACATAAATTGTGCTATTATGTCGTATCCGGGTTGCTGCAACATAACCACAAATACATCCAATAGTTAGTGCAAGATTTGATTTTACTGATTTCTTATTTTTTGTATTGGAAATCAATGGAAAAAGAGAAAATCTTATAGAGACTGGAAGTGAATACTTGGTTGGTAGTTGCTTGAATGACTCCAATGGGCAAGGTAACGATAAAAGCCAACACGAAGGCAAAAAGCATCCACCACCAAGGAAGCTGAATATCTTCTGGCCAAATGAAACACATTAAGAGAGACAAACCAATGCTTCCTCCCAAGAGAATGAGATACCACCACTGAGGAACTTCTTCGTATGCCTTCATTAGTTTTGCATGTATGTCCAGTCTCACATTCACATTTTTCCATGCTGATGTAGTCTGTTTCCAAATGGCACTGCAAGATTCGAATTCAGTCAAGATAAAGTACCAACTATAAATTAGATGTCACTGCAAGATTCCAAGTCAGTCATGACAAATACTAACAATTCATTTGATGCGAGGTTTTCGAACTTTAGAATGAACCAGATAGGATGAACAAGTAAAATATACGTATATACCTTCCATGAAAGAGCGCAACATGAACGATAGTAGCTGAAAATCTTGCAAATCCAGACCCAATTGAAAGAGCGAATAACGGGCCGATATATAATTTGCCATAATTTTCATAAGCCGTAACATTAAGAGCATATTGTGGTGTAAGGATCTTGTGGGTATCATATATTTGACCAGTAGAAGTGAAAAGTTTATTCGAAAACATAGGGAACTTTCTGTAATCAAAAGTATTATATTTCCAATAACAAATAGGAATGATAATGTAAACGAACATAATGAATCCAACTGCAATATTGAGAATTGAAACCCGTGGTGTAATAAGTGGACTTCCATGGTAAGATGAAATTCCTGCCCAATCAAAAGTGAAGGCACCGATACCAAGTCCATTATGACCAGATCCAATCTGATGAGCAGTAATGTTATGGGGCCATACCCAACAAACCCATGAGAAAAAGGTCAAGACTTTAAAAACATAACCAGGTAATGCGTAGTAGGCGAAACTTGCTGCCATGAAAATGAAGAAGAATTTCATTCTTGTTAGGCCCCTGGAATTTGGATCCTTCTCATGAAGAGCTCTGTGAATTAATAATAATTATAGTTAGTAGTAACTTTTAACCGTGATCAAATTTTTAGAATTATATGAGCAATAAAGAACAAATCTGCAAATCAAACATGAATTATGTATAAAGCGTCTCATATTTGAAGCCGGAACGGAGTACCTGAACAAAGAAACCTGAGCAAGGTTTGAAGGCCACCACATTTCAAATGGATCAACCAAATACCTCTTCAACAACCCTGCCCATCCATACCCCAATATCTGCAGCAAAGTACAATTATTGCAATTAAGCTAGTAAAATACAACAATATCGCAAAACCTAAAGAAGATTAAGACAATATGCACAAAATTAAAGCCGAAAGCAAAGAAAAAGAAAAATAAGACAAGGAATAAAAATACCTGAGTAGTCAAGACAATAAGAAGAGCACAAAGGAAACTCATGTTTTGTTTATAAAATGCTTTCATGACAGTAATAGCACCAATAGAATAAGCATCACCACCACCACTTGAAACACCACAATTTGCAAAGATCGTGATAATAACATGTTCTTTCATGTTAAAAGGTCCTGGATTTAAACCAATTTTTTTTCTTAGAATTGATATATTCCTTTTTGGAAGTACCTTGGCCATAAATCTACCAATTGGTAAGACTATGATCTGCATCAAGATTGCAGATATTACTAATTGTTGGGTGCGATAAGTGAAGAAGGTATTCAGACAGATGAGTATGGTACAGGAAAGTGTACCAAGAACCCATACCCTAAATGTCATTACTGGTAAAGAAGGGTCATCGGCTTCTGGTACTACTAGCTTAACCTCTTCGATTGGTGAATGATTTGTTTCTTCTTCTTCGATCGGTTGTTCATCATATAATGTTTCTTCTTCTTGTGGATGATTGAATACCGTTTCTTCTGAGTGATGTGTGATCTCATTTGATGACTCCATTTTAGCCTCTATTGATTCTAGTTTTGAAGAACTGAAAATGAACCGATCGAAGAAAAAAAAGAACTGAAAATGAAGATGAGATTTAGATCTGCCGCTATGGTTTTAGGATTAGGGTTAACACAACAGAATACTTATAAGGGTTATATCTGCCCGTTTAATTAGGGTTTAATTTACTTCCGTTGATTTCTTGATCTAACGGGTAATCCGTTATTTTGACTGCCCATGACTGCCCATACTTGTGGTCGGGCATATGTGTTTTCGACGGTTGTGATTGTGTATTTAAGACACGTGAAGAGTTTAGTCCGAATGTAATTTTAACTGCAGGGTCAATTTGAGGTCCATGACTCGTTGGCATCATCCACATTTCAAAGACTGAAATTAAGCGTGTAATCTTCATGGACCTTTAAACAATATGTTCGGGTGGTATTTGACGAGGACCGCTACTGCTGATGAAGATTCTCAAGGGATAGTTACATATATATTTTGTAGTGTGATTTGGGAATGGCACGTACTCAAAGTACCATGAATAAAAATGAGGTTTGAGTTTAATTTTGTAGTGTGTTTAATTTGAGTTTATTCGTTTAGTTCTTAATTGTAACGCTTTGTTGTGTTGCCCGAGTAGTTGCAAATAGAGCGTCTGAGATACTTAGACACAAGGTTAGAAAATGTGCGGAAAATGTAGATAGACTTGAAGTTGATTGTAATGGTATAGAAGCTGTACTTGCAGAAGAATTCATGGATTCTAATGTTGTTGGGATTTTAAAAGATGACAATGGGTTGGTTAACAAGGCTTGGAAGGGCAAGCTCTTGTTTCAAGTTGATGTTCCAAGTACCTTTGATATTCCTCCTATTTTCATTTAGGCATGAATTTATTTGCCACAAAATTACCTGTCCATAAAATTCTTCGTGCCATAAAATTCCCTGTCCATCTGTGCCAGCGAATCATAAAGCGGTCGACGAGTGTATTTCTCTCTTGCCATATTCACGCCGTCAGAGCTTCGGTTACTTCTATTAACAACGAAGAAAAAAAGTATAGTTGGCTCATTAAGTCAGCTAAGTGAAATCGTAAGATCAGAAATGGGTTGAGCCAAACCATCTCTTCTTCACCTGTTTTGGACACGTGATCTGTTCAACTTTCGGATTCAACAGAAGCTGGGTAATATTCATTGTTTTTTTTTTGTCAGTGGTCATAAATTTTTGTTGTGTAGGAAAAGTGGACAAACCGAGGTCTCCCAAACCCATATCTCCTAATTTGATATTGTATGTCGGTTGCTGGATGAAGAAATATCTGTAATTCTTTTTGAGATTTTACCTATCTCTATGTTGTGGTTGACTTGTGATATGAAGCAATTACAAACTCGGTTGGAGTTCGCCTTGGTTTTTTTGGTGTTCCTAATTTTCATCCGAAATTGTGTAGGACACTGAGTGGGTTTATCTTGTTGTTGTTGGTATCGTTTCTACTAGTTTTGTCACCCATGATATTATTTCATTATCAAGTCTCTTGAGCTTAAGATGAGGTTTTTTATGTGAAGTTCTCTTGGGGTAGTCATCCAAACCATATTTCAGTGAGAATGTTACTTTTGTGTTCTCAATCCAATGTGAGTCTTGTTAATTCCCATTCTAAACTAATGAATTTGTAACTCATATTCATCTCCTGCCTCTATTACTGAATTTGTAATATTAACACAAATTGGTGATCCCGTATGAGTTTCATCTGTGCTCTCCTTAGCCAATGAAAATTTAATGAATGTTCTTGCACGAAAATATATGTTGGAAATAAGTGTGTTGAGCATTTTTTTTAACAACTACAGTGAAGAATAAATTCGATCCATTAACCTTGTTCAATATACTGAATGGTCCAAAATGATTGATTACTAACAAACAATAATTGAATTCTCCTCATGTTTTCCTATATATATCTTCCAAGTTACCGAACCCTGGCTTGGTCAGGTATTCAATACCAATTTACTAACCTATGCAATAACATGCTAGCAGTACTAAGACCAAGACCTCAAGAGTGAAACAAACATAAAAGAAATTAAACTAGTGTGTCATGGAGGTGAAGAACAAATTCAATCTCAGTTAACATTGTTCAATATACTGAAATTTGTGCAAATTGATTGATTACTATCAAACTATAAGATTTTGCGTTCTCCTCATGTTTTCCTGAATCTGTCCTCCAAGCTACCGGACCCTGGCTTGGTCAGGTAATCAATACTAAGTCACTAAACAGCAACAAACAAAGACCTCAGAGTGAAACAAACTTAATTAGTAGAAATTTAACTAGTGGGTGTTGGGGGTGCAGTAGCTTTGGATCATTCCTTATTCTGTTAAATTTATCTGAGAGTATGTCTCCCTGCCAAAACCACTAGAATGAAAAGAAGCATGAAGCAATTTACATTTCCAAGTTTAATGCACTACTGAAAGAGAAATTTTAGGCTTTTAGCATTTTATAGGCAAAGAAATTTAAGGATTATAGTGTGTGAACTGGGTCTATTTTGTCCATGTAGAAATGTGTATTGAAGAAGCTAAAGCAATATTGATGGCAATGTTGTACAAACGTTACCACTCGCCCGTGACTGTTGATCATACCTACATTATTGTTTCCACTCAATCATAAGTCCTTGGCAGAAACAGTAGATAGATGGATGTGTGTGTATTGAAGTTGAGTCCTGTTTTTCATCGAAGTCTGGTTGATAATACTCCTCATGTTAAGCATTTCTGAGCAACTTGTATGAAATTCTAAGGCAAAATTTCATGCCAGCATTTTAATTTCTCACCCATTCATTGGTGGTGATTTATTGAATTAGGTTAAACATAAAAACCCACTAAAAGACAGTTAAGAAACCGTCTATAAAGATGCCCATAAAGGATTACAACATGGAAAACCCTACACTGGGGGCTAAATTGGTCAATTACATAATTCAACACATATCCTTATCCTAGCCCTACCCGAATCCGAAAACAGAGCCCATGCCCAAACCCACTTCATTTGATTTATTTTTGAGAGGAGAAATCATTATGCTAAATCAAAGATCATCACTTTGATTTACTTTTGAGAGGAGAAATCATTATGCTAAATCAAAGATAAAGATCTTCATCCATGGTATATGTAATGGTTCTGACACAAACTCATCATTCATTAATTCGTAACTCATTCTTCGGAATTTGTTTTGGATGAAGAAGATTTGTTGGGTGATGGAGATCAAAGATAAAGGTGTGGAGGCGGCGGAGTAGAGGAGTTTATGATGATGTAGATTTTTCCCTAAAGGAAAAAAAGATCATGTTAATATTTATAGTGAACCCTAAGCGTGTGGAGTTTGGGAGAACCACCTTGTCCAACTGAAGCTGGTCAAAGTCATGCAATCTAGTGATCACTGACCGGAGAGTACCAACAAATTTGAGTTTTAGATTGGTTTGTCTTCTCGAGCAGTGTTGTCTCGCACCGTTTTGCGGGAAGTTATCCCGCTAAAGCGGGTTCTTTGTGGTTAGATCACGATAAAGCCCATATCTAATATCCTTGAACCCTTTACGGGATATGATGGGTCTTTTCCTGAATGCAAATTCAATCGTTGATTTTATCATCTAATAAAGAAGCCGCTTGAGCGGAATGGCTTCCCGTAAAACGGTGCGGGATAGCATTTGTACTCTCTTGAACATAGCCCATGCTTTTATTAACTTTAACCCAATTTTTTTAATTTAAAACGAAAACCAATGTTACCGAACAAGTCTTAATTTTTTAACTAGTATTCCTCCAGGTACCGTAAAGCTATTCAATAAGGACAATTGAAATTCAAGGAAGAAAGTATATTACAAGCACGTGTCTAATTTCTCACTGTAACTAGCATCATGAATTTTCCTCTCAATTTTTTTTATTTTTATGTGAATGCTATAACATACCCTCGCTGGGTTAGAACTTAGAAGCAAATGTAATTGCATTATCTCAATCAAATCACCTCTTAATAAAAAAAATATATATTGTATAATGTATAAATTTGATTCCACTTGACAAATTCATCGAACCTGTCGGCATAGTGCATACTCATGCAGGTGTAGCCTCGCTTCAAAGCGTTTCCAGAGCATGAAATAGCAATGGCATATGATTTGAACACCAGGCTTATGACTTTCTTATGAAAAATTTCTTCACAAATTATGACTGTATGCGTCAGGGTAACATCTCAAGGAAGCAAAGGAAAACCTAGTGCACCCCTGATATAGAACTCCTGTGAGTTGACAACATTCTGCAATGTTTTATCATCATCAAATTATTCATAGTACACCTCCATCATATCTGTGGGTTCTAGACCAGCTTTACTTCGTAATTTCTGGATTCTGTTCATAACAATAACTACTGCCTCAAACTACGACTTATCTGGGAACGAATCCAAGATCGCCAAGACATCACCGTCTCCGGCGGCATCCATAACCTACTCACCATGTTCTCCGGACGCTTTAAGATCTAGATATAACCTATTTCGTGAACCTTGTCTTTAATTAGTCTCATGGATTTTTCTTGAGGGCTAAATTTCTTTTTAAAGAGTTTGTCCTAACGTAATTTGAGTTACAGGGTCAATTTGAGGACCATGACTCGGTGACCATCATCCACACTTAAAAGATGCTATGTTTACAAGATTAAGCTAAAATTGAGCGTGTACGGTCCTGATCCTATTAGGAAAGCAATTAATCATTTAAGCTGTTGATTAAGTTTCTCAAGGGACACTTAATGATCATTTTCCATTTGTGATTTGGAAATGGTTCGTACTTAAAGTATTTTGTAGTCTGTTTAATTTGGGCACTAACATTTGATGACATAGTTATTTGCTACTACTCTGAATGCTATTCAGGATCCCAGTGAATAAGTTCACCATTACCACTGTCATCGGTGACATAGTTATCTGCTACTACTCTGAATGCTGAATCAGAGAAGTCGAAATAATGAAACAAAGGAATGTACTTCAACCCCAGAAGGGAAGCACAAGTCACAGTCTCCAACAACTCATATGGTCCAGAATTAGCTTCCTTCTCATATATCCATAGGCTCTTGTTCTTAGACTTGGCATCATACTTTGAATCTTGACTAGGTGCATGCATACCAATATATTCTTGAACAATAACAGTATGGCACTCGGTAAATTTTTCGATAAAAGGAAGAACATCCATACATGTATCTTTCCAGAAAGTCATTTACAATTTCATCTATCCACCACACATGTATCTTTTATAGCGTTATTAACACTTCGATTCCATTTCTCAAAAAAAAATAAAAAAAAATCATCAGAATAACAAGATTACAGATTTCTCACCAAGATACATACAATACCCGACAAACTGGAAGTGGAAAAAGAAGAAGAAGATAGTGATATATAGAAGAAGAACAAGTGAATGAATTTATGATTCTTTCAAACTTCCACACAAGCCCAATTCTCCGATCAATTTTACAACTATGAGAGGAGATATCAATTTTATAATACATTTTGTTGTCGATGAAGCTATTGAATCGCAGTCTGCTGCCATGATTTTGTTGGATCTGCATCATCATCACCACCAGATCTTTTGTTTTCAAAAGTTAGGGTTGGGTTTTTCCCTTCATTCCTTCTACACAGGAGATGGAGGCGGAAATGATAACGCAGTAGCAAACTATTCTATTTATATGGGTTAAATCTGCCCGGTGTGAACTTAGGGTTAATTTTTCATCGTTGATTTATTGATCCAACGGATGGTTTATGAGCTTTAACTGACCGTAGTTGTGAGCGGGCAGACCTAATGTAGACGGTTGTGATTGAGTGTTCAAGACAAGCGGAGAGTTTTTAGGTTTTAAGAGCTTGTGGACGGGCATCCATTTTGTAGTTTTAGTTTACTGGACCAATTTGAGGTCCATGACTCCATAAGCATGATCCACACTTAGGCGCTTTGGTTTATAAGATGATTAAGCTGAGAAATGAAATTAAGCGTGTATAATCTTCGTGGACCTCTACACAATAGGTTTTATATCATCGGATTTATTTCTAGTTCCCCAACCACGTAGCTGAATGACTCATGAAAACAATACAATTGGAGAATGCTTTTGGGGTTTTGATATTGCTCTTGCTTTCTTTATTTTTTCAGCATATGTTTGGGTGGTAATTTACGAAAGGGAGTATTATTGGGAAACTGATCACTCAAGCTGCTGATTAAATTTCTTGAGGGATAGTTAATAATCATTTTCCACTTATGCATGATTTGGAAATGGTACGTACTCAAAGTAAGACGAATGAGAATGACGTTTGAGTGACATATATATTTTGTAGTGTGTTTAATTTGGGTTTATTTGTCCAGTTCTTAATTGTGTAGATGGTAGAGCTAAATTGTAACTTTTTGTTGTGTTGTCCAAGTAGTTGCAAATAGAGCGTCTGAGAACTTAGAAAATGTGCGGAGGATGTTTTTTCTTTTCTTTTTTTAGGAAAGAAGGTTATATAAAAATAAAAAGGGGGGTATTTACAGGATATTTACAAGATCAAATGACCATCAAAGGAGTTTGAGCAATTACAAGCTCATAACTTCCTCCCAATTAGCCAAAATGTGGCTTACAGTAAGATTTTTGAAGATTTCAGAAGTAGAACTCCATAAAATTATCCATTGTTTAAACGCCATCTTCAATTCGTACTCTGACTTAGCTCTTCCCCCATGAACCCTTCTGTTTCGTTCGTTCCAAACCTCCCAAAAAATTGCGAAAGGTATTAGCTGCCAAATCCTCTTAACCTTTGGAGTACATCTTTCCAGCCTCCAACTCCTAATGCAAGACACAAATTTTGCAGGCATTACCCACTGAATCTTCAATGCTGCTATGAAAAAATCCCATAATTTTTGAATAAGAGTACAATGTAAGAACAGATGATCTAGCGTCTCAACCATTGTATTACAGAACATGCAAAGATTCGACTGAATAGTTACTCTCCAGTGCTGCAGCATATCCCTTGTGGGTACTGATTCATGCAAAGATGCCCAGAAAAGAAAGATAACTTTAGGTGGCACATCCTTAACTGATAGCAGGCGATGATCTTCCCAATCCTCCTCCGTTTCAGTTAGCTTTTTGTAGATCAGCTTTGCTGTCATGTCCCCTTCTAGTCCATCTTCCTCCCCTTGTGTCAAGTGTATCAATCTAAGATCATACTTAATCTTTCAGTAAGTCGATGCTTTCAGCTGGGTCAAGTTGTCTACTAAACAGAAAGTTCCACCTTGGTTGAATAATGTTTGAAACCGTAGCTTCTTTTTGAATACTGATTTTATATATCCTTGGATACTTATCTCTGAAATAAATCTTCCCGCACCAGCAGTCTTCCCAAAATCTCACCAGAGCTCCACTCTTCACCTGAACGTTAACTGCTTCTGAGAAGATATGGATTTCCTTTAATATTCCAAACCACATGCTTCGGCCAATAGGTTCCCTGACTTGCATCGGAAGTAGCATGTGCTCCTCCGCCTGTGATTTCTCACACACAATACGTCTCCAAAGCGCAGTTTTCTCCCTACAGTACCTAACATGCCATTTTTCTAACAAGGATTTGTTGACCAGCCTCAAATTTCTTATACCTAAACCTCCTTTCCTCTTAGGTTTGCACACTTTCTTAAAGGAAACCCAACTCATCTTCTTTCGCTCTTCATCCTCTCCCCATAAAAATCTTCTCATTATAGTATTCAAACGTTTCTCCTCTGATACTGGAATGTGATGGAGAGACATAAAGTAAACCGCCAAGCTTTCTAGCGAACTTCTAATCAACACCACCCTACCTGCCTTGTTTAAATACCATTTCTTCCAAGGTGCGAGCTTTTTCTGCATTCTTTGGATTATAACCTCCCAAATCAAGTCGCTTCTTCTATTCGAGCCAATTGGCATCCCGAAATAAGTAACAGGCAGCGCTTCCACTCTGCAACCTAACTCCAAGGCTAACTCATGCACCAAATTATCTGCACCTATACTTACCATCGTGCTCTTTTCTAGGTTAAGGCGTAAACCAGTTAAAATTTCAAACATCAACAAGATAATAAGAATTCTCCTAACCTCAATTACAGAAGCATCCAAGAAAATTACTGTATCATGCGCGAAATGTAAATGCGACACAGTAATACCTTCATCTTTAACCTGGAAACCACCCACTTTTCCTTGCTCCACCGCCTTATTTATAAGCAACGATAAAACTTCTATTACCAAAAGGAAAAGAAAAGGAGACAACGGATCTCCCTGGAGAATACCTTTAGAAGGTTTAACCAATGCAGTTGCTTCCCCATTTACAAGAATAGAGAATTGAGCCGCATATACACACCATCTCATCCACTTTAACCATTTCGAGCCAAAACCATTCTTCTTCAAAATAGCAAAAAGAGCAGGCCAGCTAACGTTGTCGAAAGCCTTTTTCATATCAATATTACACATAATCCCTGGTTTTTGTTGGCGTAGTTTTCTATAAATTAATTCATTCGCTATCAAGATGCCGTCAAGAATCTTCCTGTGTTTAATAAAATCTCCCTAAGAGTTGGAAATCAAACCTGGCATGACAACCTTCATCCTTTCCGCCAAAATCTTGCCAATAATTTTAAAGAAACTACTTATTAAGCTCAAAGGTCTAAAGTCCTTAACCGTAGCAGAATCTTCCTTTTTAGGAATTAGATTTAAGAACGATACATTCAATCTCCAGTCTAACGTACCCTTACTGCAAAACTCTTTTATTGCTGCCATTACGTCCAGCTTCAAAAATCCCCAGCACTCTTTGTAAAATTCCAGATTATAGCCATCCGGGCCTGGCGCTTTGTTCGAACCACATAACTTAATGGCTCTCAGCACTTCATCCTCCTCTACATCTCTTTATAACCACTCCCGCTGAACCTGATAAATCGACTTGAACTCTAACCTGGAAAAAGAAGGGGTTATTGGAGAATTATCAGTAAACAAGTCAGAGTAGTAGTCATGGATATCCTTTTTAATGACTTCCTTATTAAAAACATCAACCCCATCAACCTCCAACTTTGTAATAAAATTCTTCCTCCTCCTGCCACTTGCAATTTGGTGAAAGTAATGAGTGTTTTTGTCGCCATCTCTGAAACCCTTAACCTTCACCCTTTGGTAAGCCATTATAGCTCTGGTAAGTTGTATCGTGCTAAGAGAGTTCAAAGATTTGTTCGATCTTCCAACTGAGCCTGTCTTAAAGACATCGTTTCCTATTCAATGTTCAACACACTTATCTTCTTCTTCAGATCCTCTTCCTCCTTGCGTATACTCCCAAAAGTAGCCTTACTCCAATTATTAATGAAGTATTTTAGGTTTTGAAATTTCCTAAAACGTACATAACTTGGGTTTCCAACAAAATCAAGCGAGTTCCACCAGATTCCTACCAGCTTCACAAAGTCTTGATGCTCCAACCAATGATTCTCTATTCTGAAAGACGAATGTACTTGGACAGGCGGAGAGAATTCCACTAATAAAGCATTGTGGTCTGAGACCGTACGAACCAGAACCGTTTGCATTGCTGAGCTGAATTTCGAGTCAAAAGCCGTGCATGCCAAATATATATCCAACCAGCAAAGCAAGGGGTCATTGTGCTTATTGCTCCAAGTATAAGCTCCTCTGTGTAAAGGTAAGTCGATGAGAGCCTGTTCAGAGATAAATTCATTGAGATACTGCATATTCCTGACATCACCACCTAGTTTATTCCTCTCCGAATCACTTCTAACCGCATTCACGTCCCCCAGAAAACACCAAGCCTCTTCAGACCAATCTCTTATTTCCTTAACATCCTGCCAAACAAGTACTCTCCTATCCTGATCGCAAGGAGAATACACATTAGTAATTACAAACTTGAAACCATCACTTATAAACCTGAATAAGCAAGAAATTGAGTTGATTCCCGTTCTTCTATCCAATAGCTCCAATTGTGTATCATCCCAGATAGTGAGAAGACCGCCGCTAATACCCACCAAGCCTTGAGAAGGTAAGATTTCCATACCAAAATCAGCATCATACCATAGTTGACCAACAAACCATCGAGACATTGCTGTCATTTTAGTTTCTTGAATGCAGCAAATGAGACATTTATGTCTAAAATTTAAATCCCGTACCGAAATTTGCTTCATATAGTGATTCAAACCCCTTATGTTCCAAGATATCACCTTAGAACCCATCAGCACCACAGTTATCCCTGGAAGTGATTTCCTCATTACCTTCCCCATCATCTGAAGAATTGGATACTTGGGAATCACAACTGTCTTGCACCTTCTGGCATTCTGCAATTGCTTTATACCTGTCTCTATATTTAAACAGGATCTCCCCAATTACAGATTTGGCTTTTACCTCATCCTTAGATGGTATTCCACCCATCCTACAACATAACTCCACGACAAGCTTTGAAGTTGAAAAAATCACTTCATTCTTATCTATGTTTGTGTTTTTTAAGTCTCCTAAGTTGATAACAATTTGATCCTCCACAACATTAAACAGCTGCCAAATTTTAAGTGGACTCTTTTTAAGGGCTAAAGGGGAGTTCTAATGGGTAAATTCACAAAACTACCCTTACCCTTTTTAATTCTTATTATCCTAAATGAATTTTCATTTTTTTCTTCTCTTCTTCTTCTCCTCCACCTCTACCTTACCGGCTTCTCCATCCCCTACCATTGGAAACTCGTCGATTAATTCGTCGTAATCGTCGATTCGAGAATTCCGATTAATCTTTAAACATGGAGCCACCATGGCCTAGGGCTAGTCTATGAAAACCACAAATAGAAAACGCAATGAATACAATACTGGAATTGCAAGTTTAGTTCAAAAGAAAGAGAATAAAAAAGGAGTTGAAGAAAAAGAAATCAACGCCACTGAAAAAGGAGAAATGGCGCGATTGAGAAAGTAATGGCCTACTTAAACTCACTTCAGCCAGTACTTCAATTTCATGTTTGCATGTCAAATTATGTTAGAAAAATCGAATTTGTGAATTTGCAGTTATTTAGCCGTCAAGTGTTTGTTCCACGACCATTCCGACTTTTCATATTTAGGGTTAGTCGGTAAGCAGTGAACCACGAGATGACGCTACTTCACCTTCCAGATAAATAAGAAAAATCACTTCTCTCATAATTTCACTATAGGTTCAGATAAATAGTATATCAATCAACCCCTTCCCTTCCCTGTACTAGTATTACATCTATCTTATAATTTCTGCTTTAATCCATAGCTTCTCTGAAAATATGCTTGCTTACTTAGTTTATATGGTCTAATAATTCAAAAAAAAGAGTTGGAAAGCAAAGGTTGGGGTCGTACGAGCAGGTGTGTGATTGTATCTCCTGATTAGAGAGGTGCTTTCCCCCACACTTTTAAATCTCGGGTCAATCTTAGATGGAAAATGGGTTATAAAAATGGATTGCAAGTTCAACTTGAACTTGAACCGCTAGTGCCAATAACATTTGTCAGAGGCCCATTTGTGGCCATCTTTATGTTGGCTTGTGGTAGGACTAGAAGATGCCTACAATATTAAACTACAAGTGCACAACGTCTACTATGTAAAACAGGGAAAATACAGGTCGATCCTATTGAGAGTCGGGTTTGTTAAACTAAACTTCTAGGTTCTACTTTTACTAATTTAAATACGGTCACTACAAGAAAATATAGCTATTGCTACACCATATATTGCCACACCTTTAATATTGGTGTTGCAAAAGCAAATTTCTAGTCACAGTACTTTTCAGATGCAGCTAAAAGATATAATTTAGTGATGCAAAATGAAACTTTTGCCACACAACTGTGACAACAATATAAAAAGAGTGTGGCAAAAAAGTATAATCTCTTACTGCAGCAATAAAGTTGGTGCTGCAAAAAGGACTTCTTGCTACATATGTTATCGTGACACTAATAGGGGTTTATGCCACAATTACAGGGTATTGCAATATATTAATTTTCTTGTAGTGGGTGTTTGTTGATACGACTGAGATGCTTGATGATTATGCTAAAGAAACAAGATTAAAAGGAAAAATAAAGATGAACTAGGGATTTGAATCCACCACGTAAATGCATAGAAATCCCCTATTTTAATATACTAGTTCTCTTTTTAATGAAGGAGATATAGAGATGCTAGCCTCAAACTACCTTGAAGATGTGATAAATCACTTGCACAAATGGATAATTTAACCTCAGCAAAATATGTCAATCCCTAGCATTACCTATTTGTTTAAAGCATAAATAATCACAAATTGAACTAAAGTCATACATAGACTTGAATACATAACAAATAATTGTTCTAACTACCATGGATGCTTCACATACAAGGTGAAAGTAAATTGCTAGTATTCAGAGATTAAATCATGTTTTTCATTCAAAATCCCAAGAAGAACAACTAATCAAACCATGAAATTCTAATTATTTAGCGGTTTCATATCCACCCAAGTTAGAAAACTAAAACATGAAAAAAACTGAAATTAAACCCAAATTACTTCTACAACTTGGTGCACCAGCTACTCCGGGCTTTGTTTTTCAATCACAACTGCCTCCTCTATTTATACAAGTTTCTCCCCTCTAACCAATCCCATTTTCAAAAAAGTACAACTATAAATTAGGGATTTGATGTTCTTGAAACTCAACACTAATGCTTGTCGGCCATCTTATCTTCTTGTTGCAACAATTCAAAAGCCTTGTACAAATTCTCTAGGTAGGTGTTGATGGTGGTTTTAAACCCTAGTAGACAGTAATGTCACAACATTTAAAGCAACAAGAATTTACTAGGCACATTTGCTGAAATCTTTAATGTGTCTCTAAAATAATTACCCGGGTATATTTTTCAAATTAGGGTTACGACGAGCCAAACCCTAATTCCCATGTGTGCCAATGGATAATCATGCCAGCCACACCGATCGCTCCAAGGCATGCCAACCATGCTAGCCGCACCTCTGTGCCAATGGAAAATCATGCCCGCCACACCGACCGCGCCAAGGCATTCCAACCATGCTAGCCGCACCTCTGTGCCAATGCCAAATCATGCCAGCCACACCGACCGCGCCAAGGCATGCTAACCATGCTAGCCGCACCTCTGTGCCAATGTAAAATCATGCCATCCATACTAACCGCGCCAAAGCATGCCAACCATGCTAGCCGCACCTCTGTGTCAATGGAAAATCATGCTAACAACACTGACTGCGCCAAGGCATGCCAACCATGCTAGACGCACCTCTGTGCCAATGAAAAATCATGCCAGCCACACCGACCGCGCCAAGGCATGCCAACCATGCTAGCCGCACCTCTGTGCCAATGGAAAATCATGTCAGCCACACCGACCGCGCCAAGGCATGCCAACCATGCTAGCCGCACCTCTGTGCCAATGGAAAATCATGCCAGCCATGCCGACCGCCCATGCCAAACACGTCTATCCATGGCCCCTCATGCCGCGCCACCATGCTGGCCTTCTCCATGCGGCTACCAAAGTGAAGGCGCGCAATAAACAACGGTTTCCCTTCAATCCAAGGAGCAAATCCTGGCCGTCAGAGGTCCCTCGCGACCTTTGAACCAAAACCCTAGCTTGGTCTCGCACCTAGCCAAGCTATCCGCGCCATGCCAAACCTTCCTCGCCATGGCCCCTCATGCCGTGCCACCATACTGTCCTTCCCCATGCGGCTACCAAAGTGAAGGCGTGCAACAATCAACGGTTCCCTTTAATCCCAGGAGAAAATCCTGGCCGTATGAAGTCCCCTCACGACCTTTGTCCCAAAACCCTAGCTTGGTCACGCACCTAACCAAGCTAGCCGCGCCATGCCAAAAACGTCTCGCCATGGCCCCTCATGCCGCGCCACCATGTTGTCCCTCCCCATGCGGCAACTAAAGTGATAGAGTGCAACAATCAATGGTTTCCCTTCAATCCCAAGAGCAAATCCTGGCCGTCTAAGGTGCCCTCACAATTTTTTTCCCAAAAACCTAGCTTGGTCACACACCTAGCCAAAGCAAGCCATGCCAACCGCGCCATGCCAAACAGGTCTCGCCATGTCCCCATGGCCCCTCATGCCGCGCCACCATGCTGGCCCTCCCCATGCGTCTACTAAAGTGAAGGAGAGCAACAATCAACGGTTTCCCTTCAATCCCAGGAGCAAATCATGTCCGTCTAAGGTCCCCTCACGACCTTTAGCCCAAAACCCTATCTTAGTCACGCACCTAGACCAAGCTACTCACACCATGCGCCCATGGATACCCCTTGGCCCCACATGCCAAACCAAAACCGCACCTATCCCAATCTAGTCGCGCCATGCGCCCATGGATACCCCTTGTCCCCACATGCCAATCCAAACCAAACCTAGCGAAGCTAGACGCGCCACGCCAAACACACTTTTCCTTGGCCCAAGCCATGCTAGTCACGTCATGCCTAGCCAAGCGCCCTTTCCTTGGCCCTAGCCATGTCATACGACCATGGAAAACCCTTGGCCCCATATGCCAAGCCAAACCAAACCTAGGCAAGATAGCCGCGCCATGGCAAACACACTTTGCCTTGGCCCTAGCCATGCTAGTCAAGTCATGCCTAGCTAAGCGCCCTTTCCTTGGCCCTAGGCATCACTAGTAGAAAAATGGCTTTCAGTGACGGTTCTAAAATTTAAATCGTGACAGTTTTGGAGAAAAACGTCACAGAAAAGTGGCTGCCAATTAAAGATGACAGTTTTTCAGATTAACCGTCATATAAGGCTCTAACTAACCATGACGGTCTAGAAAAGTGTCATTGAATATTTGAACGATGACTGCTTCTCTCTAAAAATGTCACAATCAGATAGTCATAGGATGTCGTTTATAAGACGCCATCTAATGTGAGTAAGACAACGGATGTAGTGCTCTAAAAATGTCACCTTGGCCCTAGCCATGCCATATGCCCATGGTGAACCGTTTTCCCCTCATGCCAAGTCTAAACACACCCTAACCGTTCCACCCTGTTGGACCTCACTACGCATCTACCAAAACGAAGGCGTGCAACGATCAACTGTTGCCCTTCCTCTCAAGATGCAACATCTCGACCGTCGAAGGTCACCAGGCTAGTAGGTTCCCCGAGATCGACTTGCCAAGCCACAACAACGTGCTAAATTTTTTCCAAAAACATTCGAGACATCAATACAAACTTGGGGATTCTCTTTGGGTATTGGTTTGGTGGTCCACAGCGTGCGGCGTACACTACGCCCTTCATAAGGAAGTGTCATAAGGGTGGGGCGCCTAGTAAATACGGGAGTTATGTGGGAAACGTTCACGGGACATAAAGACGTGAGTTAACAACCTTATGGAAACATCAATTCCATAACGTTAACAGTTTCATGTGTTAACCACTTTATGGAACATCATGTCCATGCATACGGTTACCACCTCCTCCCATTTATTTCCCCACTTCTTAATGAGACCAGGGTACTTTCTACCTCGTCTTGTATAAATAGGTCTTACCTATTTCCCTTTGGAGAACAAGTTCATTCGGACCAGACAACACTCAGAAATACTTACCTGCTAGATCTCCTCGTGAGATCTCTTACTTTTCTGATAGCGAGTCGTAGAAACCCATTAAAGGTTTCATTAAATGTTCCTAGTAAATGCTTGTTACTTTAAATGTCGTGATATCACTGTCTGCTAGGGTTTAGTGTTTTATGATTTTAACCCTAAACTAAAAACCATCCACAGTAGGTTACCGAACTTTGTTTATAGGATTTACAGAGTAATGTTCGGTTTGCCCACAATGTTGACGAACTTTAGGTCTAGAAGTTCGGTTGGTTCACAACCTATACCTAACCGAACTTCGCATTGCTTAAGATTTTACCAAGTGTACAAAGTTCGGTTGTTTCGCAAACTTCATACCAACCAATAACTAACCAAACTACACGCAATTAGTAAAGAGTTGGGTTTGTCAAGGTTTTTTGCGAACAAACCGAATATAGTGGGACAAGTTTGGTTAAACTGAAACTCAACATAGTGGGAAAAATAGCACAGTTAGGTTACATTGGAATTTTTTATTTTGTTATATTGGTAAAGTTCGGTTAGAAAATAGTTTTAGCCTTCTTTGCAAACCAACCGAACATAGTGGGAAAAGTTGTTTTCAATCAAAACTCAACATAGTGAGAATAATAACACAGTTCGGTCACGTTGGATTTTTTTTTTTTTTTTTTGTAATATTGGTAAAGTTCGGTTAGAAAATAGTTTTAGCCTTCTTTGCGAACCAACCCAACATAGTGGGCAAAGTTCGGTTAAATCAAAACTCAACATAGTGGGAAAAATAGCACAGTTCGGTTACATTGGATTTTTTTTTTTTTTGTAATATTGGTAAAGTTCGGCTAGAAAAAAGTTTTAGACTTTTTTGCGAACCAACCGAACTAAACATATTGATTTTCAGAGAAGGTTTCGGTTAGCAACCTATTGTTACGCGAACCAACCGAACTCTGAGTTCGGTTAAGAAAAAATTAATTCGTGATAACGGAAGTGTTCTCCGTGTTCTTGGTTTCATAATGTTCGGTTAGCAAAGTAGTTTTTTTAAAACTATTCCTAACCGAACATGCCACTGTAACTTCCATTTAAAGAACGCGCAATTGGGGGATACATTTATTTTTTGGGGGATATGAATTACTTCCTCCATACCATAGTGACTGTTAAGGGGTGACTTTTGAGTATCAAAATACTAAAATACCCTTCCTTCAAAATAAAAATTAAAAAATTAAAAAACTTAAAATCAAAAAACTAAAACCAAAATCATATCCCCCATTCCCATCTCCACTTCTTATTAATCTCTTTTAGGGTTAGAGCTTTGAAACCCCAAATATACCCCATTCCCTTTCAAATTCTAAACTTTCCCCACTCCCTATCAAATACTCTTCTCCTTCTCTACCGGCTCCTCACTTTGGAAACAATTTTTTTTTCTTAATTCGTAAGTGATGAAGATCATGCTGAAAGTGATGAAGACCATGCCGGAATGGATGAAGACCATGCCTAAAAACAGTGCCGGCATAGAAATTAAAGATGAAGACCATGCCGGTAGTCAAGTGCCGGCATGCTCGATAATCAACTAACTGTGCCGGTATTAAAACCAGAAAAAATTCAAAACGGAAGTGATGAAGATCATGCTGAAAGTGATGAAGACCATGCTGGAATTGATGAAGATCATATGCCGGAAAATGGTGTCGGCATGCTCGAGAACTTCCTATCAATGCTGGTAGTCAAGTGAAAAAAAATATCAAGTTTCTGGATACTTTTCATCCTGTGCCGGCATAGAAATTTAAGCAAAATACTATGCTGGAACAGGTACCGGCATGCTCGAAAACTAGATTACTATGCCGGTACCTGTTCAAAAACTGAAAAAAAATCAACATTCTGAAGATCAAAACCAGAAAAAAATCGTAACGAGAGGGCGTAGCAATTTTTGAAATATTCCGACAAATGCCGGCATGGTTTTTTGGTTGAATACCATGCCGGCACCGAGCTTTTTCAGCTGCAACAATGGTGGATTGAAAGGAAAAAAATCAAAATTTCAACCTCTTAGCAGCAATTCTCTCATCACAATCATCTTCTATTTTCAAAAAAAAAAAATTCCACTCAATTTTTTTTCCCTCCTTCACTCTCAACTAACCCACACAAAATCAAATAAAAATAAATACACACTAGTTTATCCCCCAAATACTTAACATTTTACTAATTTTAATTAATCACTAATCTTGATTAGTGGGGGGCTAGATTAGGAATTAAAAAAATAATTACATAGGGGGTCACCCAGAATTGCTATTGGGACACCTATTTTGTCCTGTAGCTATATCCCCCAATTAATAAATGTATCCCCCAATTGCGCGTTCCATTTAAACCATATTTTGATGATTTCTACTCAGTTTTCTCAATAAAAACGAATTAAAAGTGATGGGTTTTCCAATCGAACGAGTAACGTCAAGGAAAGAGAGAAGAAGAAGAGATTTTTTTTTCTTTCAAAACTATTTTTTTTTGATGCCCCTGCTATCTCTGTTTTTGTTTTTGATTTTGGTTAATGATTCATTTAAATTAGATGTATATGATTAGATTTATATAGTTATTAGGTTAGTTTTAATTTAAATTCAAATAAAGGGTAAATGTGTAATTGTCTAACTTTAGGACACCCCTTATAAGTATAGGGAGGTTGGCCTAATAAAATCATGGTCCCCAAAAAAACCATGGTCCCAAAAAATGGTTCTTATGTTACTCGTTATAGTCCAAGTGATGTTGGTGCTCGTAGTACCAAGAACTTTGAGGGGTTTGGTATGACCATTTCCATCGTTTGCAATCTAGTACTATCTTAAATAACTTCATGCTGTACTAAAGAGCCTAACTCTGAATGGCATTGAGAATCTAACTAAGGAAGCAATTTGAGTGACATTATGGATACAAGGAAAATGTAGTTGAAACTAGAGCATTTTAAAGCATCGGCAAACTATCCATTTTGAGGGAGACTAAAATTAGTATTCAGACACCTCTTAAGCCGTAAGCCAAACAAAAAAAAACGAGATGCATTATCTATTGCTTAAGAAATCCTTTGGAACAGTACGTATGCAAGTAGGAGAAACCGGGGCATGTATCAAAAGATCAGTTTGTACTCAATGGATTTAATAACCTTGTCCATTGTTAATTGTGGTTAGTAGAGTTTGTCATCACACTCCAACAGAGTGTCATGGGAGGCTCTATTATATCACGTTTAAGAAGATGGAAAGGGAAATGCAAGTTTGGGTTTACCGGAGAGAGCCTTATATATTTTTCTAGATATAATGGTATCAAAAGGCTTCTCTGTAAACTAGTTATGTGAATCCGAAGGTAAAAATGGAAAATGGATTATTTTGTTTGGATAATTAAACAGGTTTACTTTCCTAACATATTTATTCATTGGTGACCATTTTTCCGACTTAATGTTTGTAAGGTGTTTATGTTGTGTGGGTTAAGATGTAGATAATGCATTAGAGAACATACATTTCGAATTCAGAAAATGCTGCAAGTCTACTTCGAGCTACCACGGATTTCAAACCTTGTGAATTAAAGTTGAAACCACAGTGCACTGTGAGATTACATATCAGGTTGAGGAAGAAGAACAAGGGATTTTATGTACTTCCACTTCCCAACACTACTCTCCGAAACCACCACTATTACCTTCCCTGGACCACATTGCTCATACACCACCAGCATTTCCAAACTCAACGAGAAGCAGGTTTTATCGCAGTTACAGACATACTAAAATCATAACAAGAGTTTCAAGCATCATCAACATTTCTATTTCCATCTCTTCAGTTTTTTAAACATCCCATAGTGTTTTGTGAACATGAAATTTGCTGGTAAAAAAATAGAAGTTAGCCAAGCAAGGGGTGCCACCGGTCTTACGTTGATTCTTAGCTTTATAATAGTACAGCATCGTTAAATGAAGTCAGATTAAGGAAGAAATTTATGTGATTGATGGTCACAGAAAGATGTACAACAAACCCAAAGGTCATGTAACAATAATGAATACTGGACAGGCAAACATGGTACTAAATTTGTTGTAGTATTTAGACATTTTAATTGTTTGAAATGCAGAAGAGAAAGGGGAAATTAACTAAACATTAAATTTACTCAAAATTGAAAATTAAATTCTCTGAGGGAGAATTTCAACGCTGTCTAGTAAGAAAAACAAGAAAAATAAAAGGAAACCTCAAGAGGTACAAACTTACAAATATCCAAGTGAACTTTCACAGCATCAGATGTCTCATTGAAATGTATATGAACATGGTATTAGTATAGGACAGGATTGCAGATGAACATGGTATTAGTATTAGTATACTAATATTTTCACTTTTGCTTTGATGGGTGCCTAGTTTTTATTTGAAAATGTTCAGATTTCTCAAATATTATGATAAGAGAATGAGAGCCAAGATTTTTGGGTGATGGAGATCAAAGAGAGAGAATGTGGAAACGGCCGAGAGTTTCCACATTACCATAGTGCCCATACTACATTAGCATATAGTCGTTCGGCAATTTTTTCAATTTTTTTTTTAAGCTCAACAAATTAGATAAATTAGACCCAAGGAAAGATAGTACAAGTCACAAGACAGTAAACCCCAAACAACATGGGTTTGCAATATAGAATTACAGGTGACTACCTAAATGCAGTACAAGGTATGGTGCAAACCAGGGCACCTGCAGCAAACAACAAGATACTAAATCCAAATTAACCCCCTCACAATGCCAACTAGGGGAGTCTGTTAATAAATTGGTCCCATCCCACTAACTAATACAAGCAAAACAAGAAGCACATTTCCAGCGAACAATGAGAACCTGAACTAGTTGAGGAAATCACTTCTTCTCCCAGAAGAAAGGTAGGACCAAATGCCATACACAACTGAACAGTGAATAAGATTATGATCCACTGCTTCAATACTACAAGAGCAAAACTGACACAGGAAGACAACCTAGGAGAAGTAATTGCAACGTTTATTCAACGCGAGTTATGTAGTGTTGGCAGCCTCCTCAAGCAATCTTGCAAATGAAAGAATCCCACCTTTTATGGCCATGCCTTGGACCAGGTCTCAGAGTTAAATAAGGAGTTGTAGATTTGTCTGTAACCATAGACGCATCATAAGGATTCCTAACCGGGAATATCCCCTTTTTGTCACCAAAAAAAAAGCAGTTGCATAATGATAGTTAACACCTCCATCTCAGTCACAGTCATACAATCTCCTTTTGTTATTCAAACCTAACTCCCACCAAAACCATTTCCAGAAATATTATGAGCATTAAACAAA
Source organism: Papaver bracteatum (assembly GCA_023529315.1). Lineage (NCBI taxonomy): Eukaryota > Viridiplantae > Streptophyta > Magnoliopsida > Ranunculales > Papaveraceae > Papaver > Papaver bracteatum. Next base: position 60,035 of record JAJJWX010004107.1, on the reverse strand, counting down.
GAAAAATTCTTGTTAAAACACAAGTGATATAACCCAGGACAAAGAACATAACTAAATGATATAACGAAGAACAATTCTTATCCTTCTATAGATGGTCTAATATTGTCAACCTTACCTATCTTAAAATGAGTAAAGCATTAGAAGTAAAATAAGTATTCCCCCACAAACTCAATCCATTTTTCTCTTTTGGCTGGTTAGTCTTCTAACAAAAAATTAGCAACACCATATTTATCCTAAATAACCTTAGCCAAAAAATTAGCAACACCAGACCACCTACCTTCAAGGACTAGAAGATCAACCTTCATATTTCAGAATTTCAATTTCAAGAACAACCACTAGAGTAGCATGAAGGAATAAGTCCCTGATTCGAAGTCTAGGCAAAGAAAATCTCTAGCAATTATGCTCCCTGGTCAACCTAAGTCACTGATCACACAAAGTCAAGAAGCAAATCCTAAAGTAAATGTCTATTAGTGCATTCTTTCAGAGTGTCATCGTTTTGCAAAAATGAAAATACCTACGAAAAGACAAATTTTTGCTAACGTGCACTCCACTTGTCTTTATTAGCAAGTAATAGAATCCTACCAGAAGAAGGATAGTCATAACCAGTGATCCTAATTCTTATCTCTAAAACTAGAATAGTTCAATAAAACAGGCCATATCCATAATCTGGTTAAGTATGAAATCTTCACGAAGTTGCATAGAAAATCTCAACCCCGTAATATAACTAACAATCTTCAGCGAAGTGGCTAAAAACCCCAAATTTTTCCATTTTCGAAAATAAAATTGCCTTTTTTTTTTTTTTTTTTTTAATACCCTAGACTGGTGGTCCCTAGATTACATCCAAACTCCTTAAATTATCTCCGTAGTTGGAGGGTGCATGCCAACCATTAGTAAAGCCTACGGGTAATCAAAGTTCGAAGCCTAAAATTTCAAAATTTTGTATCATTTCGCGGAAGTATAAACTCTCGATATTTTATGTTATGTATTTAGGAAAGTGTAATTGATTTGCACAGCATGTTTAAGAGATTAAGATCCCCATGGACCTAACTATAATTTCTAAACATTACCTGTTTTTAAAATAATATTTTCGATTTTTTATATTTAGGCAAAAAATTACTAAATATATTTTCTATTTCCTTTTATCCATAGACAGACGTTTGAAATAAAAATGGATAAAAGCAAATATTTTTAGTGTTTTTGGGAATTAATATTATTTTCTTAATTATATGCAATCAATAATCAATCAATTTTCCGATATTATCATTTTACTGCCTCAAATAAAATTTTCATTTCCTTATAAATGTTAATGTATGACGTCACACAATACATAAAATTGATTCATCTTCCATTTTTAAAGCTCTCAAAAGATATTTTTAATTTATTGCAAGGATATATTTATAAAACTATAAATTATCCATCGGAAGAGAAATCATCTCATCAAAAATTCAAGAGAAACAAAGCGCACAAAGATACATAATAGAAAATGGAAGCGAAGAATATGAAGATGATTTTCGTGATGGCAATACTAATACTTGGAATGTTCGTAGGAAGGAGTGTTGCGGATGATGATGAACATTGTTTTAATGAATGCAATTCATATTGTGTTGAACAGCCGGGGTTACCACCATTTTATTGTGATGGTTATTGTAAGGATGAATGTGCATTACATGGCCAAAATACGGTTACAAGCACTCCTCTAGATCTTGGTGGACAAGAAGTAAAAGATTATGACAATATCCACTGTGGTAAAGAATGCACTAAGTAAGAAAAAAAATTATACGAGACTTTCTTATTTCATTAATGAATTGAATAAGTTAATTATATATGAATTACCTTTGCAATACAATGGTTACTTGTTTTGGTTTTTCCTTTATTTAAATTTTTCTATTTTTGGGTGAGATGAGTTTTAAATTCACTGTTGAAATATCAAAATTCGAAATATAAATTATACTCGCTCCGTTCGATTTTAAATGATGTTTTAGGGTTATTTTTCTCTCTCTATTTCTTAATCTGCGTGAAAACTCCTAAAATATCATCTAAAATGAAATGAAAGGAATATATTGTTGGTAGGAAATTGATGAATATTCTCGAAAAAAATTTACCATTGGTAAATTTTAAGCTTTTCAAAAACAATTCTATCTCATCAATCAAGTAGAAGATGGGGAAAATCCGTCGTGACATTATAAAACATAACTATCGCGAAAGACACTGAGCAGTGGAATGGATTGAAGCCGGGTAAGGAAGTCAATTAGGGATATTATGGTCTACAATACGCTCGATCTGTTCCACAATACTTGAAATGGCAATAGTATTCCAGTTACGTCTAGTGGTACCAAATTCATACACCTTCCTTCCCGTCTTCTTCAGCTCAAAGATACTCTTGTTGTCCCCCGACATTATCAAAAACTTAGTTTCTGTCCCAAGTTTACTACGATAATCATGTGTCTGTTGAGTTTGACCCATCTAGGTTTCCGTGACCTATCAATTCGGTTCGCTTTCACTATTTTTTCATTTTATTAGATGATTTCTAATTATCTATGGGTTTATCCTTTAAAATTCAAATCTCAAGTTTACACCAAATTCTTGGAATTTCACTCTTTCGTTAAAACAAAACTTCCAATAACACCCTAACATTTTGTCTTGGAACTATAAGTTTATTCTTAAGTGCCCTAATAGCAAATAATGTTTGGAGACTTTTTTTAAAGGTATAGATGGAAAAATCCCCATATCTCTCTCTATTTCTTAATCTCAACTTCTTGGCAAATTTATAACATTGATGAAAACTCCTAAAATATCATCTAAAATGAAATGAAAGGAATATATTGTTGGTAGGAAATTGATGAATATTCTCGAAAAAAATTACCATTGGTAAATTTTAAGCTTTTCAAAAACAATTCTATCTCATCAATAAAGTAGAAGATGGGGAAAATCCGTCGTGACATTATAAAACATAACTATCGCGAAAGACACTGAGCAGTGGAATGGATTGAAGCCGGGTAAGGAAGTCAATTAGGGATATTATGGTCTACAATACTGGCTCGATCTGTCCGAGCCCATAACATAAAACCTACAATTGTCCTTCATTATGTGTATGACATACCGTCGTAATTCCCGTGTCTAATAGAATTTACTTGTGCTTTGAGGAAAAAGAATGTGAAGAAAATAAAAAAAAATCTCATCATCATCATCTCTGATTATTTTTAGATCTTCATACTTTAAGGATTCCTCCTCTTGGAGCATTCCCGATACCAAATAGCATGATGCAAGACATAGAGGTGTCGGGATACACGATACCAATGGGAACTGTAGAGCTGGTCAATCAATAGGTGGCCATTATCCTTCAAGCCAGAGCGATTTTTAAACTCCGCCATTGATTATCATGGACAAATTTTTTGAGTATGTACCTTTGAAGCAGGACGACGTGTCCGCCAAGGGATCCCTTTAGCTCAGCAAATGATTCACGTGATGCGTGGCTTACAATATTGTTCGGCTGCACTAGTGGCTTCCTTGTATCTGTAAACATGGATGTTTAAAACCCATGTCTGTACATTTTTGACTTTGTGACTGGAATACTGGATTGTGCAGCTTGTGCCAGCAGCAAGGCAACAAATACTAGACTTTATGTATTTCTATTTTTGTTTGATTATTCACACGCATGAGAGATGACATTGGATGCATTGTAGCTTGGCAATGACTTTTGGCTTGATTGAGAACGCCCTTTGCAATTGTTATTGGTAAAAAAAATGTCCTTTTGAAATATTCATTACACCATAGGGGTTCACAGTACCCCGGGCCCTTTTTCACATGTTAGATTCACCATATTATTCTGCAGACATGATCGACCAGGGACGAATCCCGCTGTTCCGAGACCCTGTGCGAACTCGTAACTTCACCGTAAAAGTTATTTTGTCCGGAGCTACCTATCATTGAAGGCATTCCGGTCCGCATATATGGTGATCTATGAAATTGGTACACCGGGAACTATGACCTATTCTTTTATGGATCCTGGAAGTTCTTTAACCTGGCTGCAGTGTACGCCATCCAAACAAGGGGACACCCATCCGACGAGTTAACTTATTCCAAGTTGCCATGTGTTCACCAATAGTGTTATGGTGAATCTCTTAGTAAATCTGATCCCACCAACAATACATGTCCATATACATTCAGGTATGCAGACGGAGGTCATTTACCAGGAGATATTTATGATGACAAATTGATTGCTGGAGGAAAAAGATGAAAAAATCTCTCACCTTCGAAACTGTTGAAGGAGAACTGTGTGTGAAAGCAAGCAAATCTAGAATCCAGTTTGGCTCTGATCAGGTACAAGTTGGGATATCAATAAGTTTGTGGATCTTGTATCACTATTAGAGTTTTAAGAAGGCAACAAATACTAGAAGAATTTTGACAATTTAATGACCATCGTTCAGTTCTATTTAGGAAACCAATATTAGGGATGAATTGTAAACATTCTACAAACTGCTAATTTTCATAAAAAGTATTATTACTTGAAAACAAATATAATCGAACCTAACAGATGATCAATGTTCAAGGCGAAGACTCTGCTTCACTTCACTAACCTATTCTTACTACAATTCAAATTTAAAGATAAAGCCAGTATAAAGCTCATTGATCATCCAAAGTATTAGTAACCTACTTACTTAAAACCTGCGCACCCTTCAACCACAATACCAGGTTCGGTTGGGCAAGTAGCTAAGGGACAGTGAACAAGGTCGTTTCCCGTTCCCCACCACTTTACATTCACATTCTCATTTTGTAGTGCGAAGAAGATTAACACGCCCATCAAGGCTGTCCCAGAGTCCAATGCTGCCGACAAAACGTAGTTGTATTTCTGCCACCATCCTTTCTTGTACTTGAACACAAAGTAGTTGAATACCATCCCTGTGATTAGCCAACAAGCAATGTTTGTAGGTCTTGCTGGAGGCATTCCAGCGAATCCATAACATATCAACGGTATATTTATCAACGGAATCCATTTCTTCTCAGGGAAGATTTTGCTCATCAACCAAATTGGTACCGGAAAAACAGCTCCTACGAGGTATAACCACACCAAGTTTCGATACATTCCCCCAGGTCCAAATAATCTCTCTGGTCCAATTAGACCCCATATAACAGAAGCATTGAAGGTGGTTTTGTATTTTGGACAAGTCCATGGACTACCTGGAGGCAGAGAAGCTTCGTCACATATGTTTTCGATATTCTCAAGCATCCACCATGCAACTCCCAGGTTGACAATACCAGCTATAGTAGTTCCAGCAAGCTTCATCATATAAAGACATCTTTAGTTAGTATAGCTTTAATATTATGCACACAATATAACATTTCCTTATTTCTGAGATATTTTAAGTTTCATACCTGCGCGGTGTACATGCACTTAGGTGGAATTTTCATGTAGTGACCAAGTTTTAGATCAGACAAAAATGAGAGTGCATGAACAGTACTAATACGGCCATATATTTTGAAAAGAAGACTTGCAATGGGTTTTCCTGTTAGGATATAGCCAAACATAAATTGTGCTATTATGTCGTATCCGGGTTGCTGCAACATAACCAAAAAAACATCCAATAGTTAGTGCAATATTTGATTTTACTGATGTCTTATTTTTTGTACTGTAAATCAATGGAAAAAGGGAAAATCTTAAAGAGATTGGAAGTGAATACTTGGTTGGTAGTTGCTTGAATGACTCCAATGGGTAAGGTAACGATAAAAGCCAACACGAAGGCGAAAAGCATCCACCACCAAGGAAGCTGAATATCTTCTGGCCAAATGAAAGACATTAAGAGAGACAAACCAATGCTTCCTCCCAAGATAATGAGATACCACCACTGAGGAACTTCTTCGTAAGCCTTCATTAGTTTTGCATGTATGTCCAGTCTCACATTCACATTTTTCCATGCTGATGTACTCTGTTTCCAAATGGCACTGCAAGATTGGTGACCAAATACTAATAATTTGATGCCAAGTTTTCTAACTTTAGAATGAACCACATAGGATGAACAAGTAAAATATATGTATATACCTGCCATGAAAGAGCGCAACATGAACGATAGTTGCTGAAAATCTTGCAAATCCAGATCCAATTGAAAGAGCGAATAAAGGGCCGATATATAATTTGCCATAATTTTCATAAGACGTAACATTAAGAGCATATTGTGGTGTAAGGATCTTGTGGGTATCATATATTTGACCAGTAGAAGTGAAAAGTTTATTTGAAAATATAGGGAACTTTCTGTAATCAAAAGTATTATATTTCCAATAACAGATAGGAATGATTATGTAAACGAACATAATGAATCCAACTGCAATATTGAGAATTGAAACCCATGGTGTAATAAGTGGACTTCCATGGTAAGATGAAATTCCTGCCCAATCAAGAGTGAAAGCACCTATACCAAGTCCATTTTGACCAGATCCAATCTGTTGAGCAGTAATGCTATGGGGCCATACCCAACACACCCAAGAAAAAAAACTCAAGACTGTGAAAAGATAACCAGGTAATGCGTAGTACGCGAAACTTGCCGCCATGAAAATGAAGAAGAATTTCATTCTTGTTAGTCCCCTGGAATTTGGATCCTTCTCATGAAGAGCTCTGTGAATTAGTAATAATTACAGTTAGTAACTTTTAACTGTGATAAAATATTTAGAATTATATGAGCGAAAAAGAACATATGTAAAAATCAAACATGAATTCTTTATAAAGCTTCTCATATATGGTAGAGCATTTAACTGCAGATCAAGAGGTCACCGGTTTGAACTTGGTTGTGATTGAACTACCTGAACAAAGAAACCTGAGCAAGGTTTGATGGCCACCACATTTCAGCTGGATCAACCAAATACCTCTTCAACAACCCTGCCCATCCATATCCCAATATCTGCATCAAAGTACAATTATTGCAATTAAGCTAGTTAAATACAACAATGTCGCAAAACCAAAAGAAGATTAAGATAATATGCACCAAATCAAATCGGAAATCAAAGAAAAATAAAAATAAGACAAGGAATGAAAATACCTGAGTAGTCAAGACAATAAGAAGAGCACAAAGGAAGCTCATGTTTTGTTTATAATAAGCTTTCATTACAGTAATAGCACCAATAGAATAAGCATCACCACCACCACTTGAAACACCACAGTTTGCAAAGATTGTGATAATAACATGTTCTTTCATGTTAAAAGGTCCTGGATTTAAAATAATTTTTTTTTCTTAGAATTGACATATTCCTTTTTGGAAGTACCCTAGCCATGAATCTACCAATTGGTAGGACTAGGATTTGCATCAAAACCGCTGATATTATCAACGGTTGCCTGCGGTAAGTGAAGAAGGTATTCAGAAATATTAGAATGGTACAGGAAAGTGTACCAAGAACCCATACCCTAAATGTCATTACCGGTAAAGAAGGGTTATCGGTTTCCGGTACTACCAATCTAACTTCTTCGACTGGTGAATGATCTGTCTCTTCTTCTTCGATCGGTTGTTCATCATATAATGTTTCTTCTTCTTGTAGATGATTGAATACCGTTTCTTCTGAGTGATGTGTGATCTCATTTGATGACTCCATTTTCCTGTTCTGAAGAATTGAAAAATGAAGATGAAATCTAGATCTGTCGTTATTGTTTTTTAGTGAATCAGGAACTGTTGTTGTTTGATATTAGGATTTGGGATTTGCCTTCTCACTTTCTTCTAGAGGCGGCACACTTTAGATAGGAGAAAACTCTACTATTTGTAAGGGTTAGAGATCTGCCGAAATAAATTTAGGGTTAATTAATAACCGTTCCTTTCAATTTTGCTACATTGATCCAACGTCTACGACGTATTCTTTTACTGAATGCAGTTGTTAGCCTACATGTGTTATAAACGGCGTGCTTGATACAAAGGTTAAATTTATTCCCAGTACGAATCTTGGATAGTATGCATGGGTTCTGGACTTGTTCGCCGATGGGGCAGGGCCTGTGTTGGGATATATCTGTTGTGGCCATGCATTCATTTTTGCATAATTTGCAATGGGGGAGGTTCAGAAGAGGTTCCACTAGTCGTGGACTGGATTTTCCAAAAACAAAAAACAAAAAATTAGCTAAAGAGCGCCCCACTCCATGGAGAAATGAATTGGGAAGAAGATTGAGTTAGTAGAACCTGCTTTGTAATCTCTAGTATGAAAAGAAAAATGTTTAAAAAAAAAAAGTGTTCGGGTCTTGTATGTTTTCTTGTTCATTCAATTTTTCTGTGTTCATGTTCATTACTTCTGTCATCGCCACTTATTTTTCTTGAAATGTACGATGTTATTCAATAAACCACTTATCCAGGATAAAAGTATTTTCACCCAAATTTTGCACTTAGAAGATTCAATAAACCACTTAGAAGATTTAGGTTTAAAGGGTATCACCGTTGATTTCAATTTTTATCGGTTTCATCCAACGACAGTAACGTATTCACTGACTTAAGTGCAAGATAAGAGTTTTAAGGTGTCACATAGTATTTCATAACTGGGCAACAGGATACATATACAAGGTTAGTTTCCGATGGACTCAAGGTACTTATAACTATCCTAGAAAGGGATTGACGAAATTTATGTCCAATTGTGTCAATAAAACATCACACCTGCACTCATCAAATCTCGCCCACTTAAAAGACTTTATTAGTGCAAGTGTGCAACTACAGGGTTAGAGGCCGTGGGTTTGAGCATTCCATCTAGAGTCCACGCATAAAATAATCCCTCTGCAAGACATTTTGGCGAACAAATCTACAAAACAGAAACTCCTTCCAGCATCAAAACACCCAAGCATAATACAATTATTCGTAAAGGAGCTACAAAACTTAAGCACTTCAATATAGATTATCTATTCAAAGTTTCACACAAAAGAAATTCATTAACCTGTCAGCATATACTGCATATTCATGCCAGTGTTGCCTCTCTTCCAAGCATTTTCAGAGCATGAGTGGCAATGGCATCTGATTGAAACACCAGTGCTTCACCAATTGAATATTCAGACTCAGAAGTATCATGAAAATTTTCTTCACCAATTATGACAGTATGAAGCAGGGTAATATCTCAAGGAAGCAAAGGAGAACCTAGTGCACCCCTGATATAGAACTCCTACGAGTTGACAACATTCTGCAATGGTTTATCATCATCTAATACAATAATTCATAGTAGAGCTCCACCATATCCATGGGTTATGGACCAGCTTTATTTCTTAATTTCTGGATTCTGTTCATAATAACTACTGCATCGAACGACGACTTATCTGGGCACAAATCCAAGATATCCAAGACATCCAAGACATCACCGTCTGCGGTGGCATCCATCACCCATGTTCTCTGGACGCTTGAGCAGTGCCCATCAGTAGTAACCTCACCAACACTCTCAAAGCTTAAAATGTCTGCCTGAGTCAATGCCTGAACCTTGTCTTTAATGATTCCCATGGATTTTCCTTGTCGTTTACCAAAACCACTGAAGTCAAGTTCTGCATGCAAAGAAACATATCTTACAGGCATGGAACAACAAACCATATATGTATTTCCTCAAGCACATACTCTCTCAGCTTTCCAGAAATATCTTCAAGAAAGTTTTATTCAGGAGGAACAACCACCATCTGTCTAAGAGGTGCTTTAGATATTCTAAGAGGTGCTTTAGATATTCGTATGATTGTTAATGAACTTCAAGAGATAAGATACCACCGTGTATAACCTATATGCCTCCATTTCTTGCCGATGCCTCCATTTCTTGCAGAAAATGAACTAGACTTCCAATTGAATTAGTTAATCCACTGATCCAAAACATTTGATGACTTCTGGAATGTGAGTTGATAAATAGGAACTAGTAAAGCAAGGCCCTCAATCTCAATTCCTTTGTAAATCTGAACATGGAGGATATGTGCGTTATACCAAGAAAAAAATACATCTTTACAACTCCGTACATACAATTGGAGAATTAATCAAGCACAACTTCAGTGCATTTGCTCTGTAATCATTGATTATATTTGTAGGTGGAGGTTCCTTCCAATCTGCAGCCAAGATATTGGCCGTAAGAAATCAAAGTCATTGTTGGACAATTAAAATGAATGCGGGAAGCCGAAGCAAGAACACAAGAAGGGGAAAGGAAATGATAACAAAGACAATGGTGTTGCAGCTGTGACAAATGATGATATCATTGTATTCTCAGATTGTAATGATGTTTGTGTTAGTTTTGGGTTCGATTCAGAATGGATAGTTGATTCAGGTGCATCTTATCATGCTACTCCTCATGAATATGTATTTACCTCCTACAAGGCTGGTGACTTTGGTTCAGTCAGAATGGGAAACAGTGGTGTTTCGAAGATTGTAGGAATGGGTGATGTGAAGGTTGAGACCAGTGTTGGCTGTACGTTGGTTCTCAGAAATGTGCGACATGTACCAGATCTTCGTTTGAATCTAATGTCACCAGGAGTGTTAGATGATGAAGGGTACAACAATCACTTGGGTGATGGCAAATGGAAGCTAAGCAAGGGATCCATGGTTATTGCAAGAGGCAAGAAGTGTGGCACATTGTACAAGACACAAGTGAAGGTGTTGAAAGGTATGCAATTGGGTAAGTGTACTCATTGTTTAGTTGGTAAACAAACTAGAGTCTCTTTTCATAAAGCTTTACCCAAGCGCAATTCTGGTATTATTGATCTTGTTCATTCTGATGTATGTGGACCTTTAAGGGTCAAAACACTTGGTGGTGCATGTTTATTTTGTTACTTTCATAGATGATGCTTCAAGGAAGGTTTGGTCATATGCAATCAAGACCAAAGATGATGTTGTTCTGTTTCACAAAGACATTGGGCCACTTGAAGTGTATTGCAAGAGCATGGGTATACGTCATGAACAATCAGTACCGAAGACTCCACAACATAATGGTGTTGCGAGAGGATGAACCGCACTATTCTTGAGAGAATAAGGTGCATGTTATCTCATTCCAAGTTGCATAAGCATTTCTGGGGTGAAGCAATGAATACTGCTGTGTATTTGATCAATCGATCTCCTTCAAGACCGCTAGATGGAGAAGTAGCGAGAAAAGGTATGGAGAGACAAAGAGCCTACTTATGATCACTTGAAAGTGTTTGGTTGCTGGGCATTTGTTCATATCCCAAAAGATCGAGAGATCAAAGCTTGACGACAAAGCAAAGCGTGTGTGTTCCTAGGCTATGGAACAGAGAAGTTTGGTTACATATTTTGGGATCCAGTTGAGAAGAAGGTTATCGAAGTAGGGATGCAGTATTCCTTGAAGACGGACAATTGAAAACTTTGAGAAGATTGAGATGCCAAAGCTTCAAGATGATATGACCTTGGATCCAAATCCATTTGTTCATACTCTTGAACAACATGATGATGATGTTGATGGTAATGGCAATGAATATGAAGCTCATGAAGATGTTCCAGTGGGTGATGTTGATCAAGAAGTGCAGCAACAACAACAACCGTGAAGTTGTTGAGAAGATCCAAAGCAGGACCGATTACCTTCAACAAAGTATCCACCACATGAGTATGTGATGCTCACAGATGCGGGGTGAACCAGAGTCTTATGAAGAAGCTCTTAGTGTTCACGAAAGTCAGAAGTGGTTGAAATCCATGAAAGAAGAGGTTGGCTCTTTAGATGAGAATGACACTTTTGATTTGGTTGACAAGCACGAGAACCGAAAATTCTGAAGAACAAGTGGGTGTACGAATCAAGATCGAAGATGGTAACTCACAACCAAGGTACAAAGCACGCTTAGTTGTGAGGGGTTATGAGCAGAGAAAGGGTGTTGACTTTGACGAGATTTTCTCACCGGTGGTGAGATTTTCTTCTATTCGGGTTGTCTTGGCAATAGCCGCTAGTTTGGATCTTGAGATAGAACAACTAGATGTCAAACTGACATTTCTTCACGGTGAGTTGAAGGAAGATGTGTATATGGCACAACCCGAGGGTTTTGAAGTCAAAGGCAAAGAGCACATGGTGTGCAAGCTAAAGAAGAGTCTTTATGGTTTGAAGCAAGCTCCAAGAAGATAAGACCATTACAAATGAGATTTACAAAAATGTGTGGCATTGTCTACTACGGAGGCGAGTACATTGCAGCTACAGAGAGTTGCAAGGAGATGATATGGATGAAGAGTTTTGTTAGAGAACTCGGTGTGAAGCAACGAGAGGTTCATCGTTCTTGTGACAGCCCAGAGTGCCATTACATGCTGATTTTAGGGGTGAGTGTAATTAGGCAAATTGATATCCAAGTGCTATAGGCACAAATAACCCATTATTGTTATAGTGGAAGATTTGCCCGTGGTTTTTTACCCTTCACCTTGGAGGGGTTTTTCCAAATTGCTCATAGTTTGTGTATTTCAAAAATAATGGCATTAAAATGAGATTCTTACATGTATTTACAAATACAGATTATAGAACCATTCATGGGTTTGAATCCAGCCCTCCAGCAACAAAATGCCGAGGAAGTTATTCTCAAAGAAATCATAATTGTCAAATGATAGTAAATGTATGTGTAAGGAAGGAATTACTCTCATACCAGCAATCAAATACATCCTCAACTTGCCGAAGCACTCCAAACTTAGGACCACGACTGGATGAAATTCTTATATGATAAATTTGATAATGGTGCAGATCAGCCACCTTAACACAAGAGAGTTTTCTAGCTTCAAACCGAAGTTAATGACTACTCTTTCCTCGCCGTCGTCACTAATTCAGATAGGAAGAGGAGTACCCACGGAATCTACTTCTGCTTACAGCCGAGTTTTTTGCATTTTCCAGCCGATTGGGAACTTTTTCCCCAGTAAGTCTCTTTTTAATCCAACAGAAAAGATAAGAATGTGTAATTGTCTGAGATTTGACAAGCGTCCCCTTTTCCTTCACAGCAAGAATGACAATGCATTTATCTACATCCTTGATTTACCCACAAAAACCAAAAACCCTGTTTGTAAAGAACACATAGCCATCAACTGCTACATTTGTGGCCGGACGCGAAACTCAGAACAAGCACTTGTGGCCGGAAGTGTGAAAATTTGCATTCAATAACGAATTTACTCTAAATATGATACTGTGAAAATTGAAGATCTATTCTCAACCAAACTAACAAGAAATTATGATTGAAGAAATCTTTTAAAAAAACATAATTGATAATAAAACAGCATATATCTAGACAATAACTGTTTTGGCACTCAGTAAATGGTAGATTTTTCGATAAAAGATTACTCACCAAGATATAAAAAAACGAAACTAACAAACTGGAAGTGGCAAACGAAGAAGAAAATAGTGATATATACAAGAACAAGTGAATGAATTTATGATTCTTTCTTACTTCCACACAAGCCCAATTCTCCGATTAAATTCACAACTATGAGAGGAGATATCAATTTTATAATACATTTTGTTGTCGATGAAGCTATTGAATCGCAGTCTGCTGCCATGATTTTGTTGGATCTGCATCATCATCACCACCAGATCTTTTGTTTTAAAAAGTTAGGGTTGCTTGTTTCCTTTCATTCCTTCTACACAGGAGATGGAGGCGGAAATATAACGCAGTAGCAAACTATTCCATTTATATGGGTTAAATCTGCCCGGTGTGAACTAGGGTTGATTTTTCGTCGTTGATTTATTGAGCTTTAACTGACCGTACTTGTGAGCGGGCAGACCTTATGTTTTGTAGACGGGATTGTGTTATAGTAATGATTAGTTAAAATAAATCTGTTCAAGAATTGTAATCATTTAGACGGAGAATTGTTTTATTGAGCTTTAACTGTTTTAAGAGCTTGTGATTGAGATTTTTTAGGTTTTAAGAGCTTGTGGACGGGCATACATTTTGTAGTTTTAGTTTACTGGGCCAATTTGAGGTCCATGACTCCATAAGCACATAAAAGATGCTGTGGTTTATAAGATTATTAAGCTGAGAAATGAAATTAAGCGTGTAATCTTCATGGACCTCTAAACAATAGGTTTTAGATCATCGGATTTAATTTCTAGTTCCCCGACCATGTACTTAAGCTGAACAACTCATGAAAACAATACAATTGGAGAATGCTTTTGGGGTTTTGATATTGCTCTTGCTTCTTTTTTTTTTCAGCATATGTTTGGGTCGTAATTGACGAAAGGGAGTATTATTGGGAAACTGATCATTCAAGCTGCTGATTAAATTTCTTGAGGGATAATTAATAATCATTTTCCACTTATGCATGATATGGAAATGGTACGTACTCAAAGTAACTTTTGGTTTATTTGTCTAGTTCTTAATTGTGTATCGTAGAGCTAAATCGTAACTTTTGGTTGTGTTGTCCAAGTAGTTAAAAATAGAGCATCTGAGAACTTAGAAAATGTGCGGAGGATGTTGATAGACCGTAAGTTCATTGTAATGCTAAAGAAGCTGTACTTGGGGAAGGATTCATGGATATTAATAATACATTGCTTAACATGGCGTGGAAGGACAAGGCTCTTGTTTCAAGTTGATGCTCCAAGGGCCTTGGATATTCCTCCTATTTTCATTTCACTTTACTGAATTATCTATGCGTCTATTTTCCTCATATAACTCAAAGACATTTCACTTTCTAACAGACTGAAATAAGGTGTGGCCTCCGGGAATCGTTTTGGTACTCTTATAGGCATAGTCGTATAAGTGTTGCATATGCACTGTAACGAAATTTCATGAATGAAAAGAAATTAGCCTATTCGATTAACAAATTAAACTGTTCCACAGGGATAAACCATAAAAAACATTCATAAGAAAAATCTTTCGTAATTTATTTTCTAAGCAGAGAATTGCAACCCGGCCAAATTGGGGTATGCCCAATTTTAAGCGGACTATTTTAAAGGGCTAAGGGGAGTCCTAATGAGTAAATTTTACAAAACTACCCTTACCCTTTTTAATTCTTATTACCTTAAATCAGTTTTCATTTTTTCCTTCTTCTCTTCTTCTCCTCCACCTCTACCTTAACGGCTTCTACATCCCCCACCATTGAAAAGTCGTCGATTAATTTGTCGTAATCGTCGATTCGAAAATTTCGATTAATCTTTAAACATGGAGCCACCGCGGCCTAGGGCTAGTCGTATGAAAACCACAAATAGAAAACGCAATGAATAAAACCCTGGAATTGCAAATTTAGTTCAAAAGAAAGAGAAGAACAAAGGAGTTGAATAAGAAGAAATCAACGCCACTAAAAAAGGAGAAATGACGCGATTGAGAAAGTAAGGGCCTACTTAAACTCACTTCGGCCAGTAGTTCAATTTCATGTTTGCATGTCAAATTACGTCAGAAAAATCGAATTTGTGAATTTTCAGTTATTTAGCCAGCAAATGTTTGTTCCACGACCATTCCGACTTTTCATATTTAGGGTTAGTCGGCAAGCAGTAAACCACAAGATGACGCTACTTCACCTTCCAGGTTAAAATGCAAGATTGCAAAAGTTTCTGAATTGAATAAGAAAAATCACTTCTCTCCTGTCTTCACTATAGGTTCAGATAAATAGTATATCAATCAACCCCTTCCCTTCCATGTACTAGTATTATATCTATTTTATAATTTCTTCTTTAATCCATAGATTTTCTAAAAATCTGCTTGCTTACTTAGTTTATACGGTCTAATAATTCACAATAAGAGTTGGCAAGCAAAGGTTTGGGCCGCACTAGCTGGTGTATGATTGTATCTACTGATGATAGAGGTGCTTTCCCCCATATTTTTAAATCTCGAGTCAATCTTAGATGGAAAATGCGTTATCAAAATGGATTGCAAGTTCAACTTGAACTTGAACCGCTAGTGCCAATTAATTTGTCAGAGGCCCATTTGCGGCCATCTTTATGCTGGCTTGTGGTAGGACTAGAAGATGCCTACATTTGTTGATATGACATAGATGCTTGATGATTATGCTAAAGAAACAATTAAGGACAATATTAAACTGCAAGTGCACCGCGTCTACTATGTAAAACAAGGAAAATACAGGTCGATCCTATGGAGAGTCGGATTGGTGAAACTAAACTTCTAGGTTGTACTTTTACTAATTTAAATACGTTATTTGTTGATATGACAAAGATGCTTGATGATTATGCTAAAGAAACAAGATTAAAAGGAAAAATAAAGATGAACTAGGGATTTGAATCCACCACCTAAATGCATAGAAATCACCTAGTTTGATATACTAGTTCTCTTTTTAATGAAGGAGCTATAGAGATGCCTGCCTCAAACTACCTTGAAGATGTGATAAATCACTTGCACAAATGGATAATTTAACCTCAGCAAAATATGTCAATCCCTAGCATTACCTATTTGTTTAAAGCATAGATAATCACAAAATTGAACTAAAGAATTTCATATATATACTTGAATACATAACAAAGAATTGTTCTAACTACCATGGATGCTTCACATACAAGGTGAAAGTAAATTGCTAGTATTCAAAGATTAAATCATGTTTCTCATTCAAAATCCCAAGAAGAACAAGTAATCAAACCATGAAATTCTAATTTTTTAGGGGTTTCATCTCAACCAAAATAAGAAAACTAAAACATGAAAAATACTGAAATAAAACTAATGTAGAACCTGTTAAGAAGAATACAATACGGAGATTGCAGATGATACGAAGAGACGAAAGAGATACGAATAAGATGAAATTGAAAAAGAGATTAAGAAAATATAAAAGAGATTTTGTATAAACGAATAAGATTGATAATAATATTGTTTCATAAAAGATTGATTCACTCTAAACAAGAAGGCATGGCCTTTAAATAGGTTCACAAGAACCGACTAAAAGAAAAGAAAAGGAAATTCTAATTAAGTAAACTAGTAAAGTGGAGACTTGCAAAGAAAGTACACTAAACAAGGTTGATTATAGGATGGAATCAATTTGTCAAGGTTTCTTCAGTCGAGTGGAACCAACTTGTCAAGGTTGCCTCAAAAAAAAAAGGCAGCAACTTGTCATAGTTGATAATGCCTTGAAGTAAAGGATGTCCAACATCATAAACCTAAATTTCTTCTACAACTTGGTGCACCGGCTACTCCGGGCTTGATTATTCAATCACAACTTCCTCCTCTATTTGTACTTTCTCCCCCCTAACCAATCCCATTTTCAACAAAGTACAACTATAAATTAGGGATTTGATGTTCTTGAAACTCACCACTAATGCTTTTCTGCCATCTTATCTTCTTGTTGCAACAATTGAAAAGCCTTGTACGAATTCTCTTGGTAGGTTACCGTTGGGATAGGTTGGATGAGGAAGATATACCATTAAATAGAAGCTAGAAGGTATTGGAGGCTAGAGTACTTGGTGGT
Organism: Papaver bracteatum; assembly: GCA_023529315.1. Classification (NCBI taxonomy): domain Eukaryota; kingdom Viridiplantae; phylum Streptophyta; class Magnoliopsida; order Ranunculales; family Papaveraceae; genus Papaver; species Papaver bracteatum. The sequence goes on along the minus strand of JAJJWX010004107.1, from coordinate 42,759 downwards.
TTGAGATAATAGATTTATCGGATTTTATAAATGAAAAGGGAAAGTGTTTAGGGTCTTCCTGGGTGTTGGGCATGAATACCTTGTTTTCCGTATGTGAGAGTGAAACTTGGACTTCTTATCTTTGTTACCCAAAACTTTTTTAGCACTTGAACTTAGGCCCATTATGTTATTTAACTCCCTTGTTGCGCATTCTTTTGCCCATTCACTACTTTGCTCCATGTTTATGCCGATCCCATTGTATTAAGTCTCCTGCCATATACAAAATGAATAATTAGTAAGGTTACTAATAAAATTTTATTTCAGAGTACTTAGACAAGCAGATATATAAATTGGCATAAAAACATGGAGATAATGCACATTGTGTACCATAAACACCAACAAAATGGATATGAAAATATACAATTATTGGGCACCTATCAACTTGGTTGATCTGCTGTTAGTGCCAATTACAATTATGTTCCTGTCTTCTCGGATATGAATTGAGTAAGAGAGTGTTTGTTTATTTTTCGAATCTAAATGACTATTCTAAATATGACCTGTCACATCAACCCTATAATGTAGTCTAAATTGTGTAAAGAAATAAAAAGGTTTGCTAGATATGAGTGAGTCATACCGCAAGTCAGATACTACAAAAATGAGAAAATAAAGAATCTAATATTTGATTCAAGTTGCATCGAACTGAGTGAAAAATGAAAGGTGTATTGGGTTGTGTGTCCACGTATTTTTCTCGGGAGATTCTCACGGTAAACAAAGAATTATTGTAAGTAAAACACAACGAAATTGATGAATCCAATAGACTCTAGTTCAAAACCAGAACATCTGACCTTATTAATAGGATTCAAGGCCTTGACCAATTCATTTTGGCACTAACCCAGACTTTGACCTTGACTATCTTTGACTTTGACTGGACATCTTATTTAAAGCCAAACGAAACCCTAAACTCTATTGCTATTCTCCATCTCCTACTACCTCACTTATTTCTCTGTGAATAACGCCTCCATAAACCACCACACAGAGATCTCCAAATCCATCTTTTTGATCTACAAATGGCATCATCTAGATTGATGATAATAAGTGGTATTTTCATATGGGAATGTAGTGGAAGAACAAACAAGAACACCTTTGAGTTAAATTGATCTCAGCAGTGTCACCATATCTACTCTCAAGTAACAATTTACCTAAGTGTTTATAAATGAATCTGAAACTAAAAAATGTTGAATCCCTTCAATTAATCATAAAATATCAGTTTATATATATACTAAAAGGTACATTTTATATGCGTCAACTGTGGATTCATCGATCGACTTCTTGTCTGGAGTTGGTACTCATCCAGAGAGTGAAAAAATTGGCTGCAGCGCTAACGTAATTCAAATGTGAATCCTTGTTTTCAAAATTTAAGAATGAAAACAAACATTACGTTAAATGGGAATTGTCATTAAAATTTTAGTGCTTCTTTACAAATGTGTATCCTTGGTTTCATGCTTAAAATTTTATTGCTTCTTTACAAAAACTATGCTGTTTTCTTATGGCTGCATTCATAGTCTTATGTTTTATATTTTCCAAATTGTTGTTCACATGTGATTTCTTATGTATATCACCACTCAATTTTTTGAACAATTGACATTCAATACATTTTTTATTGAATGTCAATAGACATTTCATCCAGATTACGTCTCATGAATGTAAAAAATAAATAAACTAGATTACTCATGAATGTAAAATTCTCTTATTAATAAATATCTTCAATAAATAATTTTGAATGAAAATTGATAAATCTGATCATTAATTATTTGAATGATTCTTAACTGATAATTTGTTTGATTGACTGTATTTGAAGGAAATTTGTGATCAATTCGATGAAATATGTGACAAATATTCTTAATTTTTAGAAATTGTGAATTGTTAAAAACCAATTTCAATTTTTTTGTACAAACTTTGTGACGTAAATTTATCCCTTCGGTCGACCAATAAAGAACAAAATTACATCCAATCTCCTTCACTACCAATAAATTCGTAAATTTATTGGTAATCGGTTCACATAATTTTATGTAATATAAACTATGTAAGGTTGTTAATCCAAGATACAGTTTAGAAATGCTTAATCTGGTTGTAGGTAGTAAGACTCAAAGTCCTAAGGAGGGTTTATCATTTAAGAATGTTTCTAATCCTGCACCTGTTCCTGTTGTAGATCAAGTCTTCTTGTGCTTCTAGGATTAAAGTGACACTGTGTAGGGCGTTGGAAGAAAATAGGATTTAAATCTTGAGAGGAGAAATCATAATGCTTGTTGTTGGTGATGCTGTTATTGAACCACCACCACTTGCTTCTTCCATGATTGTGTTGCCATCGGTGAAAAAAGAACTGTTTTTGTTGTTTGTTTTTGGGGTTAGATTTGCTTTTTCTCTACACAGACGAGGGAGGGTGGGAGGCACAGATTAGATCCCTAGTAGAAAGAAAACTATAAAGAACTATTTAAAAGGGATTTTGGTTTAAGGGGTATCACCATTGATTTCGATTTTCATTTGTTTCATCTAACGACTATAACGTATTCACTAAATGGTGTGCAAGATAAGATTTTTAAGGTGCCATATCTTGGAAAGCCATTGACGAACTGTCTGTCCAATTATGCGTGAAAAAAAATCACTCCTGCAAATCAATGCGCCATAGGAAAAACGAACTCGCGGCTACACGACCATGAAATACTTGAGACGTGCCATAATCAAACTATTTTTTTTTCTTCTAAGTTAATCTGTCTCCGATTTCCATTAGTCCTTCTCCAGCAATCTTGTGATCATATTCTGTAACTCGTGCAATAAGTTAACTGATTCATGTCTATTGTGTGGTTAGTAAATTCATGAACTTCAGTACCTCTAAGTTGTAAAGGGATCATTCTCTTATTAACTTCCCAAAATTCCAATAATCAGTTTGCACTCAATCAATCTTTTATAATTATATCATTGATTCTAGATTAACAACTTAAATAACAAAATCTAGTACAGCTATTGGGAACTTAAAAATCCAGCTTACTTATTTTGATCAATAAAGTTTTGGTTTGATTAATAAAGTTTTGGTTATCGGTATAGACTTCCTGTAGGAAATTTAACTTCTTAATCCATCTACAATTGAAAGGGAGGGTGATTCTAAATTAGATTTTACAATTACACAAGTCACTGACCTTAAACGATATAATGAAACTGTATGAGAAACAAGAATTATTTGCCCACTTAAAAGGCTTTACTAGTGAACAGTCACGAGATAGTACACCGCCACCATATTTGTGGGTTGTAGACCAGCTTTATTTCGTAATTTATGGATTCTATTCAGAAACCACTGCCTCAAATGACAGAGTTATGCGCCAAAATAGAGATGAACGACAGTTAATTACTCTATTAAGAAAAAAATTACAGTATTTTCCAATCAGAAAACTACTCTCAGTACAAAGTTTATTAAGAAAGCTCTCTTTACAATAAGTTTCAAATTTCAATATTTTTCACATATAGAAAATGAAGAGCATAGGCAAGTTCTTTGACAGAATGTAGCAAAGATAAAGGAAAAATGTACTCAGAATCAAAGGGATTAAATGAGAGAGCAATGCGTAGAAACAAATTTCGGTGTGGTAATTTTTCAATAAAAGAAACAACATCCATACATGTATCTTTTGAAAAGAATTTAAACGGGTAACAAAGAGAGTAATAACAATTTGTAAAACAAGTCAAATTTACAATTTCTTTCATCTCCTCTAATAACGTTCAATTCCACTCCTGACAAAACAAAAATTCATCACATATTTATCACCATGAAGAATACAACGATCTACAGAAACGCCACTTCCAAATACCTTACAAATTGGAACCAACAACTGAGAAGATAATAGTGATATAAAAAAGAACAAGATGATGATCTGATGCTTCTTTCAGACTTCTACCGAAGCTTAAATTCGACAACTAATTTTATCGACTATGAGAGGAGATATCATAATGCTGGTACATTTTGTTGTTGATAAAGCTATTCAACCTCAGTCTGCTGCCATGATTTTGTTATATCGATGTATGATGTATCTGCATCATCACCACCACACCAGATATTTTGTTTTCAGAAGTTTTAATTTTGAGAGGAGAATGATTTTCCAGTTGTTATGTTGATTAAGGGTTAGGGTTTGGTTTTTCTCATCTTCCTTGCACTGATGGAGGCGGCACAGTTGGGATTCATTCTCTAGTAGAAAACTTTACCATTTATATGGGTTGCACATGCTCGATTAATTTAGGGTTTAATTGATATCGTTGATTTCAGTATTTTGTTATTTTGATCTAACGGCTGTGGCGGATTTAATTCCTGTCTGATAAACGCTTGTGTTAGGACTCTACACTGGTGGTGGCCATGCATTACGGCATATACTTACGTTGTTCCTTGGATCCGATAAACATAATGAATATACATTGCATATGATCAGTCCATCTACGTGCCCAAACTAAAATTAGAAAAGAAATAAATTGTGGCCTCTTTAGTCTTGTGGCCAACCATCTACTCATACGATCTTTTTTCAAACTTCAACTAAGACAAAGCGAACGAAGATGTAAAAATCTAACCACGAGTTTTAGAATTTCGTCTTCGGGTATCAGAAGTCTCTAACTAAGGGTAGCACAAGCTGCTTTTACCATTAGATTAAGAAAAACAGTCCCTCATTTCTTTCTTATTTTGGGCTGTGTGTGCAAGAACTTAAATGAGAATGGGTGCGAAAGGGAATTGTTACATGTGGGACACTTATGGGCCTATGTTCAGCACACTTATGGGTTCGAGGACCTTATTGCATATCAGAGCTTGGTCAAGTAGTCTTGGCCCCACTTCCATGGTATAGTAGCTTGATTCATATGATGGGATTTCTCATGTCAGGACTTAACTGGGCTCTCTTTGGGACTTGGAAACAATATGCAGCGGAACAAAATGTTAGGAATTGGTCTTATGATTATGTAACTAACCTTTCTCAATGTTAGAGTGACCAATGCAATGAGTATTGTATCATTAGCTGGCCAAGGATGATGTTTCCATTGGCTAACAGTTAACAAGAGAAGTGAATGAAAATATCGTGTGTCCATGTAGCTGCTCAGATTGATTCTGGTTCTTGTATACTAGTGACGTACCAATCCCACTATTTCAGTCACCAGATATATTCATATTCTTCGTATACAGAGAATCCCTCTGCAAGGGCATTTTTCCTAACAAGTTTCCAAGATGGAAACTCCTTCCACCATCAAAACACCCATCTCCCATAAGAAATTTATTGAACCCGTTAGCATACTGGATATTCAATGTCAGTGTAGCCTCACAATTTAGGAAAACCAATAATCCTATATGTGCTAAAATTTGGAAAAATAAATAAATCAAAATCTGAGAAAATGAATCCCGAGGGCCTAGCTTCAACATCATTTCTAGAGCATAGACTAGCAATGGCATCTTATTTAATTCTGTTATTTCTAGCAATTGTCTTTTCAGTCTATCCACTGCAACAAACCAGCTTGAAACTGATCTATAAATTAGAGTATCAGATGTCTAATGGAAAGGAAAAGAATGTGTATATATCAGAGATTTGACAAGCCTGTCCTATACCTTCACAGCATTGACAATGTCTTTATCTGCATCCTTCACGGACCGCTCACAAAACTCAAACACCCTTTCTATAAAGCAGTAGACCACCCATCGTCACCATCTGCTACAACTGAGTTTTTCCCTTTTGGATGATCTGGTTTGCAATACGGACAAGATAATCTTCTTCTCCAAATGCAGCAGTCAAGTGAACAACACCATTACCACTGTCATCACAAGTACCGGAATCATCAATTGAAATTCTACTTCTTTTCCCACCAGGGAAACACTGTCTCCAACAACTCATATGGTCCAGAATCAAATCCTTTGGCTCTAGTTCTTGGACTTGACAGCATTCTTTGGTTGTTGGACTTGGAAACATTCTTTGAATCTTGACTCCTTCATGTTGCGACCCTAAAAGACTAAAACCCACCAGACTTTTGAAATTCAGAACAAGCACTTGTGAAAGATAATTCAGTTCCCAATCCTTCTAATAATAATCGTCCTTCTTCTGCAGAAAAAATGCATTCACCCAACTCTTAACCACAAATTTACTGTAACTTCGAACTCCACACCGTCAATAAGGATGACGAAATTTTTAACTAACCCGAAATCAAGGTAGCATTAACCCCTCGAGCGCAATCATGTGATACACAAACATCATACAGGTGATTTAAATGTGAAAATTCTCCTCAGAACTAACAAGAAATTCCCATATCTTCTAAGAAAAACATTCCAATTTAAGAAATCTAAAATAAGTTATAATTGATACTAAAACAGCATGGAGAACACAAATATCTAGCAAAAAGGATCTTCCCATTTATAAAATGAAGAGCATAGGGAAGTTGTTTGACTGAGTGTTGCAAAGATAACATGACTTATCAAGAGGCAACATGTAAACTGACAGAGCAATGCATAGAACCAAAATTTCGTTGTGGTAGATTTTTCGATAAAAGAAACAACAACCATACAATCTTTTCATTGATGAAAACAATCTAAACTGGTAACTCCAGAGTCATAACAGTTTGTAAAAACCCAATTCATTTACAATTTTTTTTATCTTCTCTTACATTACTCATCAAAACTAAAGGAGTATAACGTTATTCTGACAAAAACAAAAAAAATCATCACAGATTTATCACCAAGAAGAATACAGTGATCTAGAAAAGAGCAACTACCAAATACCAAACATATTTGAAGTGACGAAGAAATAGAGAAGAGTGATATAAATAGGAATTGAACAATCATATGCTTCTTTCAAACTTATACCAAAGCCCAAATCAACGATCAATTTTACAACTATGTGAGGAGATATCATACATTTTTCTGTTGAATAAGCTAGGGTTGGATCTGCATCATCAGCACCACAACAGATCTTTTGTTTTCAAAAGTTAGGGTTGGGTTTTTCCTTTCACTCCCTTCTATACAAAAGATGGAGGCGGAAATGATAACGCTGTAGCAAACTATTCTATTTATATGGGTTAAATATGCCTGGTGTGAACTAGGGTTAATTGTCCATACTAACCCAAAATAAGTAGATTATATGGTAATGTAACAATTTACTCATTATTTGGCGAAAATCAATCAAAAAGGGCAAAACACTTCCTTGTTGTATCTATTACAAGCAATTTGAAGCCTCTATGCTGCGATGATTCTTATATTATAGGAGATATTCTTTGTTACAAGCTTTGTATTTACAATTTGATAGCATTTGAATGAAGATGAATTTTCAAAAGAAATGAAGATAATATTTTCTATATAAATCAATTAAGGAGATATAATCTTTAAGAACAATCATGCAGATTGAATTTTCATAGAGCCACTTCCTTGAAGAGGTGTTTCTGTCAGTTAACATACGCGATCAAATTGGACTCGCAGCCCTTGCTGTTCCAAGAAAGCAGTCAGAGAAAATAAGAACATGAGAGGAGAAATCATAATGCTATGCAGGGCCTGCCCTGAGGGAAGGTCAACGAAGGTTGACTTCGGGGCAGCACGGAAAAGGGGCAACAAAGTCGTGCTTTCTTTGAGGATTTATTGCTTAATTAATTTATTTGTCTGGATGTTTTGGTAAATATTCGTAGATTCAGAGGACAAACTTTGAATACTGAAGGGGCACTAAGTAAGTTTCATAATGTGTGGTCCCGTAAGTAATTAAGAGTCTAAAATATCCCCAACTTGATTCTTATTTTAGCTAGTGAAGTCAGTAAATTTAAGTAAAAGGCAAGGATATACTGGACATTGTAATTACATTTTCTAATATAATCAAAGGCAAATGGTGTTGTCAACTCGCATGACTAATCATCTACCAATGGCTACTTTCTCATTGATATATGTCAGAAGTTGCATGATATGTATAGCCTTGGTGTTCCATGGTTTTTTGTGTTTTAATTTTTAAAAATTGAAATTGATATTAGGGTGAGTTATCAAATTAGATGATGATTTTAAAAATTTGAAGATTTTTATTTTGAATTTAGTTTACTACTCCCTCCGTACCACTTATATAGGTGGAGAGAGACTATTCTCTTAGATTAAGAAAAACTACTTGGAATTCATAATTTTGCATGTTTTTTCTTGTCTTGCCCTTTTCCTTATTCTCATTACAATTACCTATTGTTTATGGGTAAAAATCATTTCTGCCGATTTCGGTAATGAGTGAGAAACTGGTTCAAACCCTAAACAAATGTGCTGCACGTGAGCACTTTATAGATTAGAGAGATCAATCTGTACAAGTCCGGCCTAAACCAAGAAATGGCCGTTCCAGACTTGCTTCGGTCACAAAGTGGAGGAGAAGGGTTGATTTGGGGAGGATAGAAATGAAGGGTGATGAGACCAGAGTGTTTAGGGTTGGGTTTTATCTCAACTTGTATCAGAATGGAAGCTTGAGAAAGCTTGCTAGCAATGGAAGCTTTTTGAGAAAGAGAGAAAGCTTGCCAAATTGCTATCTGATAGTGTATTGTATTTCCCTTGCTAGAACTTGTGTGTTTTGGCAAGATAGGTGAGTACCTATTTATACAAGTGAGAATAAAACGACCCTGGCCTCAATTGTAAGTGTGTAATTGGGTCAATTAAGTTTGAGGAGGTGAAAACCGCCTGGTTTATGATGGAAAACGTTTTTCCATTACTGCCTTACTTAATTGCCCGTAATAACTCCCTTGCACGCCTGCTTCACTGCCGTGACCACCAAACCAAAACCCAAAAAGCATCCCCCGGTTTGTGTTGATATCTCGAGTGTTGGTTTCACCTTGAGTGCAAGTGGCAATACCAGAGCTGCTAGTGGCGTGCGTGGCATGTGCCAATGGCATGTGTGGAATGCCTTGGTGGTACGTTGTACGTTGAGTGTAAGTGGAAATGCCAGAGTTGCTAGTGGCGTGTGTGGCATGTGCCAATGGCATGTGCGGAATGCCTTGTTGAGGGTTGTACCTCGAGCGCAAGTGGCAATGCCAGAGCTGCTAGTGGCGTGCGTGGCATGTGCCAATGGCATGTGCAGAATGCCTTGGTGGTAGGTTGCACGGTTTGAAATTTAGGCTACCAGCGTGTGTGTTTGGCATGTGCCAATGGCATGCGTGTCCGTTAGGGCCGTGGCCTTGGTAAGAAAAGCTACCAGCGAGCATGTTGGCATGTGCCAATGGCATGCGTGGCCGTTAGGGCCGTGGCCTTGGTAATAAAAGCTACCAGCGAGCATGTTGGCATGTGCCAATGGCATGCGTGGCCATTAGGGCCGTGGCCTTGGTATTAAAAGCTACCAGCGAGCATGTTGGCATGTGCGAATGGCATGCGTGGCCGTTAGGGCCGTGGCCTTGGTAAGAAAAGCTACCAGCGAGCATGTTGGCATGTGCCAATGTCATGCGTGGCCATCAAGGCCGTGGCCTTGGTAAGAAAAGCTACCAGCGAGCATGTTGGCATGTGCCAATGGCATGCGTGGCCGTTAGGGCCGTGGCCTTGGTAGGAAAAGCTACCAGCGAGCATGTTGGCATGTGCCAATGGCATACGTGGCCGAGTTGGCATGGGTTGCATGGTTTGTAAGCCTAGGGCGCTATATTTGGCATGCGCCAATGGCATAGTGTCCTGGAAATATGGCTTGTGGTACGTGTTGGCATGTGCCAATGGCACGTACAGACATGTTGACCTAGTTGCACGTTTTTCAAGCCTAGGGAGCTATATTTGGCATGCGCCAATGGCATAGCGGCTTGGAAATATGGCTTGTGGTACATGTTGGCATGTGCCAATGGCACGTATGGCCATGTTGACCTAGTTGCACGTTTTTCAAGCCTAGGGCGCTATGTTTGGCATGTGCCAATGGCATAGCGGCTTAGTTTGGCATGGTTGCCAATGAGTGTGATATGTAGTTTGGTTTTGGCGTCGCTGCCATGGTGCGCAGTGTGCGTCTTGGTTTTGGCGTTGTTGCCATGGTGCGCAGTGTGCGTCTTGGCTTGGCATTGTTGCCATGATGCGCAGTGTGAAGCTTGGTTTGGCATTGTTGCCATGGTGCGCAGTGTGCGGCTTGGTTTGGCATTGTTGCCATGGTGCGCAGTGTGCGGCTTAGTTTGCCATTGTTGCCATGGTGAGCAGTGTGCGGCTTGGTTTGGCATTGTTGCCATGGTGCGCAGTCAGCGGCTTGGTTTGGCATTGTTGCCATGGTGCCCAGTGTGCGGCTTGGTTTGGCATTGTTGGCATGGTGCGCAGTGTGCGGCTTGGTTTGGCATTGTTGCCATGGTGCGAAGTGTGCGGCTTGGTTTGGAATTGTTGCCATGGTGCGCAGTGTGCGGCTTGGTTTGGCATTATTGCCATGGTGCACAGTGTGCGGCTTGGTTTGGCATTGTTGCCATGGTGAGCAATGTGCGGCTTGGTTTTGGAATTAGGGTTCTGTGTCGAAAACCCTAATCTGGTATTTTGAAAAAATACCCCTATTAATTATTTACACCTGAGTTAAATGATATTAGTTAATGTGTTGCGGGTAACACTAGGTCATGGGGTTTTACGATTTTACCCCTTGTTTAGAAACCACCATCAACACCTATGTACCATAAATAAGGGTATGCGTGGGAAAATTTATCTTGGAAATAGAATTCCGCCTATTTAATGGGATAAGAAAAATCCAATATTTCGCCTATATAATAGGTATGTAGGGAGTAGTTATCATGCTTTGACAAACAAAAGCCCTGAGCATAATGTTCTCGATCAAATACCTTATTGTCAAATATTGACATCTACAACTTTGTACCAGATACATTTGTGACCCATGAATTACTAACAAAGTGTTTGATACTTCGATGTTTGATCCATTATGTTAACGTTACCATTTTGTAAAATCAAATGCAAAAAATAAATTTACTTACGTGAAAGAAAAGAAATTTTCACTCCATATGAGGGCATCATTTTGAAAGCCCGCTTTGGGGCACCAAAATCTCAGGGCCGGCCCTGATGCTATGGATCTATCAATCCATTGTGTGATCTCTCCAGGGTATGTGTAAGGCTTCCCATACTAACCCATAACGACAACAACAATTCATTTCATGAGATCTATGAGATTTGGATAAACGCCGCCGATCTAAAGTCTCACTGGTCCATCTCCACTTTAACTCTCTTCCTTTTCTCACATGAAATGCTAGGGTTTTGTTTTTATATAGCAACACAAGAATGCAATTTACCAAATGTCCTTCAAATCTAACCTAATTATCTTTGAGTAGACACCCTTTATGTTCCTTCAAATTTTAGATTTTGTGGATCACACAAGTGGTTCAAGTTTATGTGAAATCAAGTTTGGTGCGTATATTGATTTGGAGAAAACAAAGTTGATGTCCATTGATTGTTTAAATGGTTGGTCCATTGTTGGAGATCATTCAAGTGTCAACCAGGTTGAAACTTGAAATGGATGGTCGGCCGCGCCATAAGAGTTAGCCTAGTACATTGATACCCTATTACTTTCGAAGTTATTATAATCAGTTGAGGCGAATATCTAATGTCTTGCAACGGCGTGTGCACCAATTGTTACATAGATGAAAGGTTGAGAAGTGAGAACTACACTTTGGGATTTAGCAAATTTGTAAAAAACAATTTATCATTTTCTTACAAATAAGTCCAGATTTAGCAGATTTGATGCATAGTTGTCCAAAATGGAAAAATCTCAAAATTCGATCAGATCAGATGTCATCCGGGAAGCACTAACACGGACACAACACGACAAGGACACATGGACTGGAAAAATTCAAGATTATTAGGACACGTACACATTTGTATATATATTAATTAAATAATTTTATACATTAATATCATAATATTACTGTATATCAAATACATTAATCACTCAAATATATGAAAAAACTCAATTTTATGCCATTAGGTTAGCCAGCATGTACAAATATTAATTATTATACTTTATAACTCATTTGATTATCCAATTAGTAAAATGAGGTGTAACTTTCTACATGTGCATCGTGTCGGTGTCCCATACGCATCCTGTATCCGACGCGTGTCTGAAGCAGACACGGTACCAATACCGGTGTGTCCGTGCTTCATATGATGTCGTAAAACCATCTCAGTCCACTTCTGGATAATACAATGCTAGCATTGAAAAGCATCAAGTTTGCATCTGCAACATTTTTGTCCACCTGACCCATAAATCCCCCCTTATTGAAAATTTTAAGCATCAAGTTTTTGTTTTTTTGAATAAGATTTTAAGCACCAAGGATGAAAACAGATTGAACTTTGATGCTCATCATTTTTGTCTAAACTGAAATGTCTTGTATTGAAATGTAGGAATTCCACATGCTTGATAAATTGAGTGACACACATGGTCTCACTTCCATCAACCAATTTATGGACCCTCAAGGCACACCATTAGTTGCACCAAACAATGCTGTTGGAGTTGATGCATTCTTCAAATATGACGCATTGTATAAGCTGTAAGAGGAAAATTTTGCGGGATGTTTAACCAGATTACGATAGATATATAATGTAACATTTTTTACTCAATTGTTTTTGAAAATCAATCATAAACAAGGGCAAAACACTACCTTGATTACAATAGGTATGTAATTTTAAGCTATTTGATTTGCAGCTATGTGATGCATTCATAGAATATAGGTTACAAACTTGACCACCAAGAACTCTAAACGGTTTAGGAAACCCCTTTCCTAAAATAATCACGACTAACTTAGGAAATAATTAATTAGTCATCCATAACTAACATTTTTCTGCTAGTCACTATCTCCTACCATGGGGAATCTGTAAAACTCATTACAAGTAAGCTTAACTAGACATTCATAAGTGTACGGTGACAAAAATAAATAGAGAAACAACTAACCTCAAGTGCATCTGAGATTCACAAACGACAAAAGTACACAAATGAGAATACAATCTCACATTTTCTTTTACACTATTGCTGATTCTGTGTGATGGGGCACGAGAAACTTAGAAAGTTTTTTCAGCCGGAAAAAACTAAACCATGAGTAGAGAAACCATTATGTTAACAATGAATCGATCCAATGTGTGATCTCTCCGGGTTATGTGTAAGGCTTGCCATACAAACCAAAAATTACATTCATAACAAAAATAACTCATTTCGGATCAAATCTTAAGAGATTTGTATAAACGCCGCCCATCTAAATCTCAATGGTCTCTCTCCATTTTCATTCTCTCACACTTCTCCCCTCTTTCTAAAACATCAAATGATATGCTAGGTTTTTTTATTTTATTTTATAGTAACGCAAGAATGTCATTTACCAAAATATCCTTTAAATCTGACCTGCTCTTGGGAGTTGGGACCCCCTTTATCTCATTCAATTTCAAGAATTTGTGGACCGAACAAGTGCTCGAAGTTTATGAATCACGTTTGCTGCCTATAATGGTTTCGCGAAAACAAAAATCACTTATTCACTAAAGCCTAAATGATTTGGTGCAAGGGATAGAATAAACTTCTTTTATGTCAAACACTGTGTTTTGGTATTCATTTTCACTTTTACAATTATTGTTTCCTGCGCTAATCCTTATACGTTATTCCTAAGTAATTGAATGACAGAGAAAACACACACCAAAAAAAAAAAAAAAATCAAACTAAGATGGGAGAATGAATACGAGTATAGGAAATCAAATGAAAGGATATGCCCGATGATTCTAATTTTTCTACTTCAGGGAAACCCATATTTTGCTTACATTTGTGTTGGGAATGTCCTGGGCTTTGCGGTTGGCCTTTCCATCAACCAATTTATGGATGCTTCAGCTTCAAAAAAAAAAAAAAAAAAACCAATTTATGGACCAAGGTTCACCATTACAAGATGGAACGACAACCAATCTTGTAAGTTTACTTGCTGGGAATAACAACAATTCAATCGGAAAGCACCAGCTGAAGTTCCACTAGAATTTAGTTGCATTAGCCTGCCTAGATTAGATGCAAGTTATAATACAAATGGTGTTAATTTAACAATTTTTTCGCTCTTTTTGAATCAATTAAGATTTGTTGCGTTTACAATTTGTTAGCATAATAGAATTTGAATGAAGATCTCCTCTCAAAAGAAGAAAATTATTAGCATATTTTTCCTCCGGATCAATTGAGAAAATAAATCATAAACGCATCTGGTGTGAATTTTTTAGAGAGACATTTCCTTTAAATGTCTTCTTGATCAGAGTTTCTCTGGCGTTAGCGATCTTCTTCAACGGGAATCTATAAAATTCATCATAGGGAAGTTTAACTCCATATTAATATAATACTAATATATAAGAAATCAAAATGAAAAGATATGCCGATGAGTTTCTTTTTCTACTTAGATGAAATCCAAAGTTTGCTTACATTTGGGTTGAAAACTCTGTGATTCAATGTCCTAGGCATTGCTCTATGCTGCAATATAAATCCGTATGGTGGGAAATTACAGGATTATTAATTTACAATTTGTTTGAATTTGAATAAAGATCTACATTCAAAAGAAGAAAATGATTAACATATATTTGCTAGAGACCAATTAAGAAGATAAATCTTATTCGATAAGATGTCCTGATCAGTTTCTCTGGCAGTTAGGGTCTTCTTCAACGGGAAATCTGTAAAATTAATCCAAAGGGTGGTTAACTCAATATTCATAAGTGCATGGTAAATATAAATAGAATGGAAATCAGTACTGAAAGACAACTGAAAACTTACCTCAAATGCATATGAGAGTTTTAATTTACAGCTAATGATTTAACATAATCTCATGTATTTCTTGACCGAGTTGTAGAATCTGTGTAACGGATGCATCGTTTCAGTTTACAAAACAAGAACATGAGAGGATAAATCATACTGCTATGGATCGATCATCCAGTCAGTGATCTCTCCAGGGTATTGGTAAGGCTTCCCATACAAACCCAAAATTATTGCAACAACAATTCATTGCTGATAGATCTTAGAGATTTTGATAAATGCCGCCACTGGTCTCTCTCCTCCCACTTTTCTCCACTCTTTCTAAAACATCAAATGGAATGCTAGGGTTTTGTGTTTATATGGCAACAGAAAAATGTAATTTACCAAAAGGTTCTTTAAATTTAGCCTTTTCTTCTTTTGGTTTAGACTAAGTCTTATGGGGTGCTAGTCTAGCACCTAGATTAGCAATCCACGTCAGCCAGCAAAATCACCTAAGTCTTATGGGGTGCTAGTCTAGCATTCTAGTCGCTGAATCAAAACAGCGCATTTCGCTGAATTATGCAAGAGTTCGTTAAAAGATGGCCGGAAGGTAAGAATAGGGATAAAAAGTCATTGCAATCAAGGTGTAGCACGTTGAGAAGCGAAGTGAGGAAATATGTTTCATTCGTAAGACCTTACTTCCGCAATAAACCTTCGGGATTGCAACCTCCAGATTATGTAAATACTATTAAGAAAAATGATTTTTTTTTTTCTTCCAAATATATTTCATTCATTCTTAAGACACTAATATTATTTTTTTTCATTTTTTTCCACAATACCGTGAAGGAGAAAAAAATTATAAAGCAGCAGTCGGCAAACATTTTACACATGATTTGGTTTTCCAGCTCCTGAAGACCTATCAACCGGATTACAATCCAGAGTTGAATAATGATGTTGGACCTAGTCAAGCAACTCAACCTAGTCAAGCAACTCAACCTAGTACTTCAGCTCCAGAAACTATGGATGAAGATTTGGAGGATATGGCAACGTTTGGAAGCTTACAATCAATCCAAGGTTCTGATACCTCAGACATATCGCGTAGAAGACGCTATATCAAACAAACAGATGATGTTAGAAGTGGCGGAAGAGATAAAGCAAAGAAAAATGTTCGTGAGGCTAAAGAATCGGAGAGAGCAGATGATAAAATGGACAAGCTCATACATCTTCTTGAAAATGCACAAGCACAAAGGGTGGAAAAGTATGAAACCGAAGAAGCGTTCCTTAAGAAATATTTGGAAAACAATACAATCTTGGCACAAACCCAACAAAGGGAATCCGACTTGAAGTTCCTACGCCAAAATTTGAATCAAGTACAACCTTGGGAGATACCCCTTTACAAGAAATGGAAGAACGAGATTTTGGTTCATAATGGCTTTGATCCAATCCCCTAAATTATGAGTGATATTTTAGTTATTAGAAGTTCATTTTCAAGTTTGAATTAGAAATAGGATTTAAATTTCAATGTACTTTTTAAATTTTTAGAAGTAGGATTTTAATTTTAATGTACTTTTTAAATTTTTAGAAGTAGGATTTTAATTTCAAAAAACATTGTAACATTGTTTTGCAATGCAATCAAAAAATTTCTTAGTTTGCCAAATTTTAAGATTTTGAAACAAACAATCGTTGGAACAAATAGTCAAACTTTTCAAAATTCAAAATTTGAAAACATAACTGTCTGGTGGTGTAACATGAGTGTGAGAAAACAAATAATGAAAACAATATAAAATTTAATTACTGGAGAGTGAAAAGTAAAAAAAAAGGTCAAGCGCGGAATCATGTAGCGCCAGAGTTTTGCGCGTTTCCATTACGCGCTATATGTTTGCGCTTGACCATTCCGCGTAGATGCTTGGAATATTATTCTAAGCGCTGTTTTGTTCCGCGAAAGTTACTTTTTCTAGCACTGAATCATTCTGCGTATCAATCTAGCATACTACTTCACATACTAGCAACTGCTAGGAAAGAGAACTAGTGTTAAATCTTTTGCTACACTTTTTTTTTGGAATTGCAACACTTATGTGCTAATATAACACCTCCAATCTAGCCCATAAGACTTAGTCTTAGCTTGGAGTAAATACCCCTAAATTACATGGATATCCTAATCATTCGAGAGTGAGTAATCCGTTGATGTGAATACCTGACCAACTTTGAGTGATAAATTTTCCAATCTCCAAGATGTATGCGAATTGCTAGACAAATTAAGGGTCAAGAATAATTTTGTTGAAGCGGATGCGAATATCTCGAAAAATGAAAGGTCAAAACAAATGCACCGAGGCACATTCTCTTTCGGTTTTCAATACAGAGGTTATATAATGTCTCCTTGGCTCTAGGATGGATTGCAATGCCCACGGGGTATGCAATGAAAATGTTATCATGTGATATCTAGAATTTTGAAATCCTACTATAGAGGCAATTCTACTATCTCGAATCTCAACAGAGAAAAGTTTGATTTCAATTCTCCAGAGTGTCCACATGTTTATAGTTTTCCACCATCAATTTACATCGTACTCTTTCTCAGTAAAAAGAAATAGGTTTACGAAGAATTAAGTGGTGTGAAAACTCTCATGAATATAAAAGGTTGGGCACGAAATTTTCAAGTCTCAGAACCTACGGAAAAAAATTAGGATTTTGTTGTGTTTTTATGAAATACCAAACACAAACAATAATAACAAATATTAAAATAAATCAAACTCACTTGACATCCAAGATTTACATTGGTCGGAAATATTTACGATGTGTATATATTGTCTACGTTCATAAATTATTTTGTTTAAGAAATCGTAGAATTTTAAAATGTTACAATAAACAATAATAAAACATTACGATGAACAATGAGTAGACCAATCACAAGACTATATAACTTTCACCAAATCCAATTACCTCAAAAATCATTTTCCATTTTCTAATCTCTATATATTTACAAATATGTATTCCAAAAAGCTGCATCACAACCAATAAAAGTACCAATTTTATTCTTTTGCTACTGTTTATAGGTGAAAAGGGTTTCTGCTGATTTTGGTAATTGCAGGTGTGAAAGTGAGAAACAATTTAAACCCTAAACAATGTACTACAAGGGAGTAATTTTAGATTCGAGAGATCAATCTGTACAAGTCCTGCCTAAACCAAGAAATGGCCGCTCCAGACTTGCTTCGGTCACAAAGTGGAGGAGATGGGTTGGTTTAGGGAGGGAAGCGAAGATAGTGTTGAGGTAAGAATAATTCTGGAAGAGCAGTGCTTGACTTGTATCAGAAGGTGAGAGCTTTGAGAAAGATAACAAGGGTTGCCTTTCTGAGTGTGGTATTTTCCTTGACCAAGAACTCATGTCTCTGGTGGAAATAGGTAATCCTACTTATACAAGTCCAAAAAGAAACGTACTCTGGCCTCTTAAGCAAAGAAAACGGATGAGTTAAATGGGAAGAGGTGGTAACACTTGGTATTGATGGGACTTGATGGAATTGATGTCCCATAATGAAGGAGCATTTCACCGTTGCTTCTTGCATTTACTAGCCGCCTTAATCTTATTACACTATCTTGAAACGGGCATTTGTGTATGCCGCATGCTATAGACCACCAAACCAAAACCCTAATGAGCGTCCCCCAGTTTGTGTTGATGTCTCGAATGTTTTTGGAAAACATGGAGCATGTTGTTGTGGCTTGGAAAGTCAAGCTATGGAAACTTGCTAGCCTGGTGACCTTCGACTGCCGAGATTTTGCATCTTGAGAGGAGTGGAAACCGTTGATCGTTGCACGCCTTTGTTTTTGGTAGCCGCGTAGTGAGGGCCAACAGGGTGGCGCGGCTTGGGTGTGTTTAGGCTTGGTGTGTGGGGCCAAGGGTTCGCCTTGGGCGTGGCTAGCTTTGTCTAGGTGTGATTTTGGCTTGGCCTATGGGGCCAAGGGTTTGCCATGGGAGTATGGCGTGGCCAAGGCCAAGGCAAGGGCGCTTGGCTCATCATGACGTGACTAGCATAGCTAAGGCCAAAGCAGAGTGTGTTTGGCATGGCGCGACTAGCTTGGCTTGGTTTGGTTTGGCTTGGCATGTGCGGCCAAGGGTTTTCCATGGACGTATCGCATGGCTAGGTCCAAGGCAAGGGCGCTTGGCTTGGCATGACGTGACTAGCATAGATAGGGCCAAGGAAGAGTGCGTTTGGCATGGCGCGGCTAGCTTTCCTTGGTTTGGTTTGGCTTGGCATATGGGTCCAAGGTTTTTCCATGGACGTATGGCATGGATAGGGCCAAGGAAAGGGCTCTCGGATTGGCATGACATGACTAGTATAGATAGGTCCAAGGAAGAGTGTGTTTGGCATGGCGCGTCTAGCTTGGCTAGGTTTGGTTTGGCTTGGCATGTGTGACCAAGGGTTTTCCATAGATGTATGGCATGGCTAGGGCCAAGGTAAGGGCTTTTTGGCATGTCGCGGCTAACTTGGCTAGGTGCGTGACCAAGCTAGGGTTTTGGGCCTAAGGTCGTGAGGTGACCTTAGACGGCCATTATTTGCTCCTGGGATTGAATGGCAAACGTTGATTGTTGCACGCCTTCGTTTTGGTAGCCGCGTAGTGAGGGTCAATAGGGTGGCGCGGCTAGAGAGGCCATGGCGAGATGTGTTTGGCATACCGTGGCTAGCTTGGCTAGGTGCGTGACCAAGCTAGGGTTTTGGGCCAAAGGTCGTGAGGTGACCTTAGATGTCCAGGATTTCCTCCTGGGATTGAAGGGAAGTCGTTGATTGTTGCACGCCTTCAGTTTAGTATCCGCGTAGTGAGAGCCAATAGGGTGGCGCAGCTAGAGGGGCCAGAGTGCGATGTGTTTGGCATGGCGCGGCTAGCTTGGCTAGGTGCGTGACCAAGCTAGGGTTTTGTCCCAAAGGTCGTGAGGTGACCTTAGACGGCCAGGATTTGCACCTGTGATTGAAGGGCAACCGTTGATTGTTGCACGCCTTTGTTTTGGTATCCGCATAGTGAGGGCCAATAGGGTGGCGCGACTAGAGGGGCCATGGCGAGATGTGTTTGGCATGGCGCGGTCGGTGTGGCTGACATGATTTTCCATTGGCATAGAGGTGCGGCTAGCATGGTTGGCATGCTTTGGCGCGGTCGGTGTGGCTGGCATGATTTTCCATTGGCACAGAGGTGCGGCTAGCATGGTTGGCATGCTTTGGCGCGGTTGGTGTGGATGGAATTATTTGCCATTGTCACCGAGGTGCAGCTAGCATGGTCGGCATTCTTTGGCGCGGTTGGTGTGGATGGCATGATTTTCCATTGGCACACGTGAGAATTAGGGTTTGGCTTGTCGTAACCCTAATTTGAAAAATATACCCCGGTAATTATTTTAGAGACACATTAAAGGTTTCAGTAAATGTGCCTGGTAAATTCTTTATCACTTAAATGTTGTGACGTCACTGTCTGCTAGGGTTTAGTGTTTTACGAATTTAACCCTAAACTAAAAACCACCATCAACAGCTACGTAGAAAAAGCATATAATTTAGAAAACATTAAAGCTATAGTAAACAAACTGAATGACCAATTAAGCTTAGATGATTTTTGGCGCTTTATATTTTGTCAAAAAAGAGAGGTTATCCTATGGTTTGTACAACTTAAGTGTTGGGATATATATCGTCTCTGCAGGGCTACTCATCATGATCAGAATAACTCAGATCTAACTGATCAGTATTGTAGTAGGCGTTTTTGGAGTTGAAAATCGAGAAACATATGTTAACAAAATATAAAAGCATGATATAACCCAGTATTTAAATCCATGTCCTTGAACTTAATTTACACCAAATTTTAAAAACCCCTAAATTGTTCGGTCCTCCTAGGATTCATATTTTTAAAATACAAACAAGAAATCAAAGTTTTAAAACAACAATAAAATAAATTGATCAGTCAAACATCATAAAGAACTAAACTTGAAAAAGATAATGGAGATACTCGACGTCGAATTAAGAAGATCAGTGATTTAAGGTGGTGGTGGTGATTTGTTTGAATGAAGATGGATGATTTGAGGTGGTGCTGCTACACGGAAAAACTGTATGATCAAAAGAAAGAAAAAGAAAAATGAGCTCAAAGGGGCTGAAAAAAAATATATGTAGTGAAGAACAATATGGAAGGAGATGTAAGGGGTTGTAAGGCAACCAATTCTCCAGTGTCATGATTTTGAGGTACAACATTTGATGACACTGAGACCCCGATGTCACCATTTTTGGGTACTACGAGTCAGTTATACTGAAAATAAAATGTACATTATTTATGAAAAACATATTTTTTCATACGGATCATGACTTCGAGCACATGATACTGAAAAATAAATTATTCAAAATAATCTCAGTGTCACCATTTTTCCGGACTTAACAGTAAACGGTTGTGAACAATTAAGTGCACAAAGGTTAAAAAAACTGTATATAAAATCCATGTTTAATAAATATGAATAGTACCGGGCCATATTCCATTTTCGGCCTTTAATTTTAGATAGAAACTGTAATTGCCCCGTAAATAGACTACTCTGCAAACAAGTTAGCCAAAAAGGGATGAGGAGGATTAGCTAGAGGTGGGGGAATAAATTTGTACAATTCTTCTGGGCCTCATTTTCTATGCTTGAGTTGTCTTATATGAAGTATTACAGCTTACAGCCTCTGTCAGTTTCCTTTGAACGTTATTTTGGGGACCCTTCTTTTTTTGAGGGGACCATGGTGTTTTAGGCACCCGATGATACTATTGTTTAGGGCTGTCCTAAAAAATGTTTGATTACTAATTTGCCGTTTACCCTAATTACAATTAATCCTAACCTAATAACCGTAATTAACTTAATCTAATATATAAAAGATTTCTAACCTATCAGACCCAAAAACAAAAAGAAAAAGAGTTTCTTCTCCTCTCCTACCTCCTGTTCTACCCCATTTTCACATCGTTTTCATCGATTAATCGTCGATTCATAAAATTTTCATCGTCGATCAATCAATCGAGTATAAGAATGGTGCTTTGAAAGCAAACTAAACGAGTAACCGGAAAAGGTCCCCCATTAGGACATCTAGCAAATCAGAAAGGTGAATTAGAGATTCAACCCGAAGTGGAACCGGAAGGTGAATTGGAGATTCAACCCGAAGTGGACATGGGAAAGATCCGCAGGTATTTTTAACCAAACCCATTTGTTTGTATTTGATTTTGGTTCGTTTAATTGAATAAAAATCATGAAAATAGGGTTTGAATGTAAGTAACAGAGCGTTGTTCGATTTGGAGTGGTAACACAAAAACGATGGTTGGGTAACCGAACTTCCTGAATGGAAGAACACGAAGAACAGTTCGGTTAACTCTGATTGAACACTATGTAACCGAACTCCAAAGTTCGATTGCTTCGCTTATTTTTTGAAAAGCTTCTTCTCACCGAACTCTTTCCTTTTTACCAAATAAAAATATTTTGACTTTGCAACCGAACTCAACTAAATGACTCAATATTTTGAGTTCTCAGTTAACCGAACTTGTTCATTGTTTTCGGTTAGTTCGCACAATTAAACAAAAAAATCTTTCTCAACCGAACTCAAAACATCACAAAAAAAAACAAAAAAACCAAAGTAACCGAACTGCTCTTATTTTCCCACAATGTTGAATGCTCATTTAACCGAACTTTGTGAATTCGGTTCGGTGAAATCGCAATTTTTTGTTTAGGAAACTACTAACCGAACTCAGTGCTAATGTCATACATGTCGAGTTCGGTTTTTTTGCAAGAAATAGTCAGTGCTAATTGAAAACCGAACTCTAGCCCTTAACAGAATTATGAGTATGAAAATCATTGGGTGAAGCTAATATGTTTTGTTTTCTTGGTTAGGGGAAGAGCGCCAAAATCAAACCAACCTTCACTGGAAGAACTTAGAACTCCCACTCCTCGAGGCCAAAAACACTTAGATTTTAATAAGCGTGGAACCAAATATGTTAAGCATGGAGGTGGTTCAACACCGGGTGTTGTCATCCAAGATGATGTCAATAGAGATAATGTTGAAAATGTTATACATCAAGTTAATCAAGAGATTGTGGAAGAAATGGGTAATCAAGAACATAATCAAGGTGGAGAAGAGAAACCACCCGAAGAAGGAGGAAATGAAGATGAACAAGGAGATGACAATGATGACAGTAAAGAATATGGAGATAATGAAGATGATGAATCAGAGGAGGAAGAGGATGAATAACAAGTAGAAATAGTTAAAAAACCAAAAAAGACCCCGAAAAAGCCTTGTGCTAGATATGCATACATTCCTGATGATACTTTGTGTTTGGCCCCAAAGAACCCAACTTATGGTACTCCAAGAGATGGAGGGGAGGTATTGATTGGATATAAAAACTCATGGGATGCCAAGATTTATGCTACAAAGGTATTGAATCTTATACATGAATATTTCTTTGTCATATATTTTTCGGTATATATTAGTAAATAAGATATGATGTTGTATTTGTCGGATCATAATAATGTTGTCCGTGTTTTGAAACGTCAAAAGAACAAGAAATGGGATATAGGGAATGAGTGTGATGAGGTCATGTTGGATGTATTTGATTGTGTGCTATGGTATGCGATACAACATGCGCACCAAAAAATTGATGCTGTCACTGTTTCCGCATTTCCCGAGAGGGTTTATCTTGAGACCGAAACCTTTCATCTACCGTTTAGTGAGATGGCAATCACTCCGGATGATTTTTTTCGAATCACAATCCTACTAATTACTGGAATAAGTGTTCGAGATGGGTACGATCCCTCCATGAGTTATGAGCTTATTGAACAGTTGGTGGAGAGGTGTCTAGGCTAGAGCGCTAAGAAGGCACATTGTGAGTTTAGACGAGCTACAAAAGAGCCTGATGAAGGTGATGAGTATAATGAGTTAAACCCAAACTGGTCTTACAAGAAGAAGTTGAAAAAGATCAAGTTGAAAGTCTTGTTAAAAGAGTTTGGAGGGACGAAAGATTTGGTTGCCAAGGGAAAGTTGGTCATGACAGAAGGGAAGATTAAACACCATGTGACTGCTTATTTGTTATATCAACTAGGAACCATTTTATTCCCTGACACTTCAGGTCATTCGGTAAATGCCCATTACCTCCAGCTATTGGACCCCCTTAATGAGGTGAACAACTATTCTTGGGGAATTGCGGTTCTATCTTTCGTCCAAGCGGAGCTTAGAAAAGCTTCAAGGATTAAGTGTTTATATTTTGGATGCTTATACACCCTTGTTCAGGTATCCCGTAAATATATCCTTTGTGTTTTCCAAGATATGTTTGCTAAGTGAATGAATGTATATTTTTACTAATTAATACATATTTACTAATCATATGTGTGGTTTCTTCTCATAGGTTTGGGTGTACGACCACTTCCCAAAACTGAAATTGTCTTATGCTCACACTCCTTGGCCTTATGGGCAACCTACAGCTGGTAAATATGAATTTTTGGACTCGCAAATGAAGGGTAAGAAAAATAGTTTGTTGAGGTTGAGAGAGAAATTGGATAATGCAACGCTTGGAGATGTGGTTTTCCATCCATACAAGCTTAAATCAGATGACGAAGAGGAAGATGTTGATCCTGTTGATTTCTCACCTATTTCGGCTTATAATGGCCCATTGTTTTATCCTGGCGGTTGTACAATGTACAATCCTCGAAGAGTAATGAGACAATTATCTTGTGTCCAAAGTGTCCCAGCAGAGGATAAATTCAAATTCAAGGTGATGAAGCGGGGAACTAAGAACACCGAAAATAATTTTGTTCCAAAGTACAATCCTTCTCCATCAGTGGACCAATGGAACAACTGTGAGGATTATTATATTCCAGTTCAAGAGTTAGAAGATTGTTATGGTGAGACAAATGCTGCTGAAGAAGGGTATATGGAATGGTATGAAAATTTTTCTCATCCTCGTGTAATAAACACACAACAACAACAAGCCCGTGATGAGAAAGCAAAATCAAAGGCAATGGAGAAAGAGACCCAGAAAATTATGAAGCATACCCCAACCTGTGGTGATGAGGCATTGATCTTATGGAATTCGGCGGTAAGATATTTACTCTTATTTTTCCTTTTTATAAACTGATTAAGCATGCAAATATAGGAAATTTATACTTGTTTATGATTTTCATTGAAAAAAGGTGAAGTCAAGTTCTAAATTGTTGAAGAAAATTATGTCAAAAATCTGTAGTGGAGAGCCGATGAACACTGCTGAACAAACAGAACTCTACAACCAATGGACAAATGTTTTTTCACCCAACACCGATGATCAAAGCCAGATCATGCCGATAAAGAGGGGTCGACGAGAAGGTGAAGGTTCAAGTCGGATGGTTGAACAACATAGCAGTGGAGATGACACTCCTAGTGACGAAGGACCAGCTAAAGCTCCTAAACGCAAGGGTAGAAAGTCTTACGTAGTGGTCGTCGTGAATGAGTGATTGCAAGAATTAGTAATTTGGCATTTTATGTTTAGAATACGTTTTTATTCCGGATTTGGGACTTTGTTCTCTTATGTTTGGAAGACCTTTTTATTCCGGATTTGGTACTTTGTTCTCTTATGTTTGAAATACCTCTTTATTGTAGATTTGGTAGTTTGTTTTCTTATTTTTTTGTTTTAGTAAACGAATTTCATGTTTTTGTTTCTAATTTGTGTCTAAGTTCGGTAAGATATAAACGTTCGGTTTGATCACAATTACAAAATTCAACCGAACTGAACACTACCAAAAAAAAAAAGTTATAGAGTGATGTTCGGTTTGATCGCAAATACAAAATTCAACCGTACTGAAAACTACCAAAAATAAAAAAAGTTAGAGAGTGATGTTCGGTTTGATCGCAAATACAAAATTCAATCGAACTGAACACTCCCAAAAAGAATAAAAGTTACAGAGTGATGTTCGGTTTGATCGCAATTACAAAATTCAACCGAACTGATCACTACAAAAAAAAATAGTTGCAGAGTGATGTTCGGTTTGATCGGAATTACACATTTCAACCGAACTGATCTCTACCAAAAATATTAAAAGTTACAGAGTGATGTTCGGTTATCTGGGTAAAAATTGCAGGTTACCGAACTTAGTTGTTCGAAAATAAAACCTAATGTTCGGTTACCTGCGAAAATTTTATTATAAACAGAACGCATAGGTTCGAAAATAAAACCTTTTGTTTGGTTACCTGTCATTTTTACCCAGTTAACCGAATATGACTCTGTAACTTTTAAATTCTTTTTTAGTGTTCAGTTCGGTTAGATATAAAAACTGAACTAACCGAACATAATTGTTGACCAAAACTTGTACTTGATCTGACTCATGTAACGGCTATTTTTAAGTCCGTTATACACCCCAATGCTATATATATGGGTCTGATGCTTCATTTTTTGTATACCATTTCATAAAAATGGCATTTTGTAGTCATAAATTTACTTTAGAAGAAGATCTTTATATTTGTAGAAACTTTGTACTGTGGTTTCCAAAGAGGGGTGAAGAACAGTTAAGCCATGGTCGGATTAGTAATAGTTATTGGGGGAAAATACATGAGAAATTCTGCGATGACACAGGTAACCCTCATAACCTTGAAGAGCTATCTTTGTTCATTCGATTTGAAAAAATTCAAAAAATATTTGTGGATTTTTTGATTTTGTATCGGATAGTTGCGAGGAATCGACTGAGGGGTGAAACATACGAGGAAATCGTTTTAATGTCAAAGAATGAATGGCGACGATGGAAAGTAAAGGATTTCAAATATGAAGATCATTTCCGCATCCTTAGAGACTTTTTCATAATGCGTTTTGGATATTAAGTCTTTTGTAATTTAATTTCGGCAATGTCCTGTAATTTCATTTCCAAACCGAACTAATGTTGTAATGTAATAGTTCGGTAATGTCATTTAATGTAATTTCTTAACCGAACTTATATATTTTGAATTGCAAACCAAAGTGGACCTACAATCTTTATGCCAAATGACTCCTAATAAAAACCAAATACAAAAAAACACAATATTTCATTGTTATGTTGATTTTCAAAGCATACTTACAATCAAAAAACACCATCTAACTAAAGGTACAATTAATCATCTGCAAGGGAAATACAACCTCGGTGTATAATCGCTTCCGAATCCTTCAAAGCTTTCCACATCTCCATGTTATGTTCATACATAACGCACCAACCCAACATTGTGTCGGAGTTAAATTCATTCCAGTAAGAGTATGGGAATATCAGAGGCAATGGATAATTGTCTTCTAACCGGAGGCCTATAAAATGGTTGTAGTTAATCAACGCAATCACCACTCTCCTACGTTTTAGTTGCTCGACACATATGGTTTTTTTCGGAGTGTATGTGAAACTACCACATTTTGAGAACAAGTGAACCACGCAATTGAATGCTTCGGCTATTAAGTGCCCACATATCGACATGCTCATCCAACGATCCCTTGTGATTAGATTTCCCCCGTGGAGACGGCTTTGATATCTAACAAACTGCACATTGAGACTACCATCCCCATCGGACAACATTGTCTTGTAAAATTCTGGTTTCTCCCTTAGCTTCATCAACAACCTTTGACGGACATAAGTGATTTGATTATCATTATATAGCTTCGCACCTTGAGTGAAAGGCCCTAGTTGTTGTACGACAACGTGGAAACCGTAATTACCATCCGCAGGGACGTCATTGGTGGTTATGACGTAATCTCTAATGTAAGGAGGTAGCTCTTCCAGGAACCTTTTCTAAACAGGAGGGGCAGTCATATCAATTGGACTAGGTTGAGAGTGTAACATAGGTCCCTTTTTCTTCATATCCCGGTCACTTGTCTCTCCCTTTTCAACAATATTCCTAGACATTTTCTTACAATCTTCTTGGTACTTAGCCAAGGTATGCTCATGCTGCGAAGGATCTCTAGTAAAAGGGGTCATTTCACTGTTCCTCTTGCCCAAAACCTTTGCATATTGTCTGACTTGTTTTTTGGTTTCTTTGGTTGGTGGCCTACCTTTGGTCTTGCCTTTATTCGGTTTTTGCACATTTTCGGAAGTCTGCGGATAAACTATTGGCCGCATGTCATCCCAAAATATTTTCCTTTCAAGATTGTTCATGTTCCCGTACCTCTCGATAATGACTCTTCCCATTTCATTATCACAAAACTCTTCTCCGACATCTCCCTTGGGAGGAGGAACAAAACTTAAGTGTTGCCAATGTGGATCTATCTCGCTTAAAGGGATTATGCCATGTTCATACTTAGCTATCATGTGGCGACAAGGGAGCCCAATAGACTTCATCATGTTGCAAACACACACCTCTTCCGGCTTGGTTCCCCATATGCGGATCAAATTCACCTCAACCAAAAACCTCTTAATGCAAGCATGCGAAACATTATAGTGGAGTCCCTTGAAAAACGGAATGTCCTCTATTTTCACGATGTTACCACCTTTTTCTACAATCTTTTTGTACTTCATGATGCGACTTTTTTGAAACTTATCTTTAATTATATCAATCTCGCGGTAGAAGTAAACCTACATAGCGTTAAACACAACCACAAAATTATCAATACATCCAAAGAGATTTTTCTTCAACCGGTGGTGAGCCGATTCTACCAAACTTGTCGCTTGATTCCCAAAGTGTTTATGGTGGTTGGTAAAAGCAAAAACGAACCGTTCTTTTTGCGGTTCCAACCATTGCTCGACCACATACGTTACAATATAATCAGGATATTCAGGGCTACACCAATGCTCAATAAATTCGGCAAGATTTAGATTATACTCTTCTTCGGTGAGAGACCAAGTCAAAGCCTCCCATTCCCCGTAGAAAGCAACCCATTTAGCATGATTTATGGTGTATTGTTCATCGAATGCCTATTTTGCATCAGCTTGTTCATCTTCCGGTAGCTTACTAATCTCTTTGAATGCTTACCTCTTATGTGACGGACCGTAAAATTATGCCTTTGGCGCGTCGCCCCGCAGGCCGCAACTCTCCCGGTGCGCCATGATGAAGCTACGATCCGGGCATCATCCTTAGACAAATGCACGCTCATCTGCCCTTGCAGGCATTCTCTTGGAACATGATGCATCTATTTAAGCTTCCACACCTTTCCAACTTACCCTTGTTCTGCAAAAGGGTTTTAGGGCCATAAGGCCAATGCCAATGCACTTCGCATGCATCTATGGCTTTGTATCAGCATAGGGAATCCATCACTGAATTTCCTAACTAGCTGAGCAACCGTCGCATTACCGTGTCTTGTCCAGGCTTAAGGAATAAATCGTGGACTTAGGCATAGGCTGCACCAAGCCCTTGCCCTTTCCTACGTTACTTCGCTTACCAACTCTTTATAACTTTATAGGAGGTATGAGCATCCACTTAGTGGCATGCAACCAAGCCTCATCAAGTATGGCCACAATCATCTCTTGCGTCGAGCTACCGAGCTTAGATGATATGAGGGGCCAACGTGCTGGACCGGAAATGCTGCAAATCATTGCGGCTGCCTACGTATCCTTCCCTACTCTAAAGGAATCAAGCACATACTGTAGTTCATCCTCGAAGGGACAAGAAAATTATTCCAACTCGTTTGCTAGGTCGTTGCCAAGAAATAATGGTAATGGCCTAGTCCGTATAGGCCGTTCCGTCAAATACATCTAAGTGATGCATCACCGAGTCCGTTGAATGGAATAGTGATGCCTTAGCATCATATTCCCTCTCTCAAGGCTAAGCAACTATAAATGAGCCTTATGCATCATTTATACCCTTCCGGCTAAGCTATGAAGCTTACTTGGTGCATAGTCCGCATATGCACCTTCAACCAACTACCCTTCCCTATATATGTTTATTTGACATTTTTAGAAATCTGATTGGGGGCGATAAAATCCTTCATCAACTCCCCGTTTTACTATTCATGGCCGTTGCCATGTATTTTCCTAAATAACCGGCCAAGGTGGCTGTACATTCAGTTCTGGCTCACATGCCAGTTCCTATGCCAACTCGATGTTCAGCCAGGATGGCTATACTCTAGATTTGGCCCGTAGGCCACTCCCATGCTCATCCGTAATGGTTGTGCATTACCAACCCGATGTCCATCCATGTTGGTTGTACATTTTCAAGGCCATCTACCCAACTGGCCTAATGCATCATTTGATGCAAGAATTAGCTCTTGGCCAATGTAGCTTCCAACCAATGCCTTATCGGCTACACGATGTACCTTACCTTGGCACCCAATATTGGCCCTTGGCCAATAGCATCCTTTGACATGAGAATTGGCTCTTGGCCAAATGTCAAACATAATTCGCCATTTTGGCGTGGTATTGGCCTTAAGCCAATCTACCTCTTACCCACCAACGGAAGCTTTGGGTGAAGCTTCATCACAGGCCATGACGCATCTTTCAGCATGCGCCATGCTAAAAACACGGGTGTTACATCTTAGGTGGAAAAAGTTGAGGCTTGCACCTATTCATCACATTGCACCATATATGAAATGTACAAAGCATATTATGTGCCAATGGGAAGACTCTCTCTATTGCATTCATCAATGATACTTGATTGTCCGTCACTATAACCCCCGGGATATCATCATCTCGGTAGATCGCCTTCAATTGTTGTAGCGCCCACCTATAACTTGGTTCTTGCTCGTCCTTTAGAAAACAAAAAGCAATGGTAAAAGATGACTTCGTCGACGTACGACAAACATTGTTCAACAATGGCATCTCGTATTTGTTTGTCTTGTAAGTGCAATCCATTATAAGAACTTCATGGAAGGATTGAGCCAGTTGAACACTCTTCGGATGAGCAATGAAGAGATGAGTTATTTCTTCACCCGGACCTAGCTTCTTTTGAACCGCATAGCCTTTCTCTTCAGCCAACATAAACAATTGTTACATGACTTTTCTATCCTTCCAATCATTCCTTTTAATTGACTCAATTGCATTGTAAATGGTGGACGGGGATGATACGTTATCATTTTTATCATCCTTTAATAAGCGAAGCATACCAGCTGGTGAAATACGCAATCTCCTATATTTAGCTACTTTCTCCTTTTCTTGAGGAGTGAGCCTTGCGGCCATTTCATGTCCTTCAAGATGCTCCAGACGAGGGTGGTTGTGATTACCTACCACCTTATCCATCGAGAGAACCCATCCTTTCCTTAGTTTTGAGTAACTAAAAACTAGCTTGAACGAACATTTTATTTTCTTTGAGCACACTGTGTTCTTCCTCGTCGTCTTTCCTTTATACACATACCCCTTCCTCTTGTGGCTAGCATCCATATCTCCACTTCTCTCGCAAACCATTTCAAGATGAGTTTTGCTTTCTTTTCCATTCAAAACTAATACGCACATGGCTCTCTTGGCATGCTCTCTAACCCAATTCTTCGCATCAATAGGTTGATCAAATACCAAATCATTGGCATAGTGATGGGATGTATCTTCGTACAACATACCAATTGGAAAAGGTTGATCATCCATTGGTATATCTGGGAATTCAATCTACAAGAAATGGAACAACATCAATTGCAATCACAAACGCGTTCGGTAAGATAATAATTTAAGCCCGTAAACCGAACTCCCAATTCGGTGAACAAAGTAACAGGACATTTAACCGAACATATAAAGTATATGAAGTTCGGTTACAATATATTTCACCTAGGTCACCGAATAAAACTTTGGAACTATTCATTTTTTTGGGTTTGATAAGTTCGGTTAGTTATGCTCTTGGGATCAAGTTTGAGACATAACCAAACCTGTTAAACTTACTCAACTCTTATATTTGGTACAGTTCGGTTAAATAGTGGCTTTACATGAAGTGTGCGAAAAAACCGAACTTTGTATGATAATTTTAATCTTAGTTTTACGTAAAGTTCGGTTGGTTAATAGTTCCAAATCAACCGAACTTTGTACATTAAGTTCAATCTTAGATTTACTTTAAGTTCGGTTACAATATATTTCACCTAGTTCACCAAATACAACTCTGAAACTATTTATTTTTTTGGGTTTCATAGGTTCGGTTAGTTATGCTTTCGGGATCAAGTTTGGGAAATAACCGAACTTTGTATGCTAAGTTTAATCGTAAAATTTACGTTAAGTTCGGTTAGTTTATTGGTTGCGAAACAACATAACATTACTCGGGGATCCATCCAACTTCCATCAATATAGAGTTCGGTTATCTGCGGGTTTCTCTAAAGTAACCGAACTACACCAACAGATGAGTTCGGTTATATGTTCTTCACCATTCCTAACCGAACTACTTAACAAATTTCTATTTGGTTGGAAAAATTGGAGCAATTCGACCAACATTATTTAAGTTTGGAGCATACCTGGATACCCAAATGCTCTTCCTCCGGTTGTGGTTGATAAAATCCATCATTTTCATATTGAGATTGAGTTTGTGGAAGAATACATTCACCATCTAAGAAATCACTCATATCCGGATCATTGTGAAGATTAACAAATACTCTAGGAGATGATGGAGATGAAGAATCATATGAGCTTTCATCACTAGAATTCCCAAAAGTAGTGAATGTGAAAAAATGTTTATTTTCCATGGTTTCCTCCTACTTCTTCTCTAACTTTATTCTCTACAAAATTCAATTTCTTTTTTAATAACTCATGTTTTAATCTAATATCACTAATAAGTTTTTTCTTAATCATTTCAATAATTATTTCACTAATCAAAACCCAAAAATAATTAAAAGGGTATTTTAGGCAATACAATAAATATTAGATAAGGGCACACCTACCCAAAATGACACCATGGTCCCCTCAAAAAAAGAAGGGTCCCCAAAATAACGTTCTTTCCTTTTTGGTTTTTGTTGTAATTTCGTTTTTGCCTAAATTAGAAGGGCCTTGGGTGGTTCACTCTGTGAATATGTCTCTTTAGTTGTAAGTTTCAAATTTTGGTTGATTTAACTGAAATATTGATTTAAGCAAAATAAAATTGTGAAGAAAGTTTTCATGATATTTCTGAGTTGGCACATTTGTTACTAATTTTGCGAAGCAAACCTTGGTGCTGCAATCACATGTTATTCTATACTATGGGAATGAAAAGAACGCTGGAACTAAGAGCTTACTTGTTGTCTTGGGACAACGGAAATCTGAAGTCCGTTGAAGTGAGGTCTCCAGGCTACAAAGTATCTCTATATTTTGTCATCATTTCCATTTTCTTACAAGTGCAACTAAAAGTTTGTTAAATCTCAACACTTGTCTAGACCTGAGCAAATTTGATATATAATCCAAAATCTCAAAAATTCGATCAAATCAAATGCTGTAAAACCATCTCGGTACGCTTCTTGATGCTACAATGCTAGGATGGTAAAGTTGTTTCATAACAGTAATAGTTTCTTTGACGCATCAAGTTTGCACCTGCAACATTTTTGTTCACCGAACATCAATGCCGACTGGTTAAGAAAGTTTTAAACATTTTTTTTTTTTTTTGGCTTTTCTTTTGAATAGGATTTTAAGCACCAAAGATGCAAAGAAACAAAAATGTTCGTGATATTAAATATGGTCTCAGTTCCCAACTCTGGGACACAATGTGCTAGGCCTTTCAACCACCAATTCATTTATAGACCTCAAGGCTCACAATTAGTTGCACCAAAAAATTATGTTGGTGTTGATGGGAAGGACGAAGGGTAATAAATCTTGCAAGAGCTCGAATCCAATTTCTTCAAGACACATAAACAATTAGCCGAAGGACAGTTTACCGGCATGTTACAATAATAAATTTAACAATTTACTTTAAAAAAAAAGGAAAAACCCTTACTTTTTTGTAACTTTAAGCTATTTGATTTGAAGGTCTATGTTGCAATAATAAATTCATAGAATATATATATCTTCTATGTCGGAAATTACATGATTTGTATTTACAATTTGTTACATTTAAAGGAAAATCTTTATTTTCTTAAATAAAATGATAATCATATATATATTTGCTATATAAATCAATTGAGGAGATAAATCATCTTTAAGAAATCATCCAGCGTGAAATTATCGAGATCCATTTCCTTTAAGAGATCTTGATCAGTTTCTTTGCTACAACAGGGAATCTGTAAAATGCATGATCACCAGTGAGTGTGAGCTTAACAAGATTCATAAAAGTGTAAATAGAAATCTGTATAGAGAGAAAGCTTACCTGCAAGTGCATAAGATTCACAATGACAGGATACTCTTCACGGATAAAAATAAAACCATGAGAGGAAAACTCATTATGCTATCAATCGAATCATCCAATGTGTGATCTCCATGGTATTTTTAAGGCTTCCCATACAAAACCAAAATTGCATTCATAACAAAAATATCCCATTTCCGATCAGATCATAAGAGATTTGTATAAACGCCTCCGATCTAAATCTCAGTGGTCTCTCTCCAGTTTCACTCTCTAACTTTCTCCTTCTGGTATGCTAGGTTTCATTTTTATATGGCAACACAAGATGTGATTTACCAGAATATCCTTTTAACTCTAAACTTCTCTTAGGAGTGTTGGGACACCCTTTATGTCATTCAAATTCAAGAATTTGTGGATTAAACAAGTGCTCGAAGTGTATGTTGAATCACGTTCGATTCCTATAATGGGAAAAGTTTCGGATGCATTTCCTCTAAATATTATAGTATGAAGGCGGTCCAAAAATTCCAATTTCATTTCAGCAACAGGAATGTAGAATACCAAATAGAAAAGTTTGAACGCTATTACACGGGAACGTTGCATTCACCAGTTTCGGTACGATACAGAATTGTCCATGACATACATATGTACAGTTTGCAATGACGTACATAGTTACCAACACCAAAATCCGGATACAGAATTGGTCTTGAACATATGTAAAACGCTATTTAGATTAGGGTTGGGCGTTATTTCTATTGGCGTTTACCATCTTCTAGTACACTATTATGAATAGAGTTTTACGCTAATCTGGTTACCGCTTCCATGGATTCCACATACCATCCACGAAATCATGGAACATGGCTTGACAAAATAGTGGAAAACCTCAACTTGGGAGCCATTAGACTTGACATTCCACAGTTTTTCCACACTTGGAATAGTTTGGAATCCACCATAAGACTTTCTTTTAGAGAAAAGTTAGACCTCCTTTCTCTAGAGCCTTTACGGGTTAAAAATTTCTATGTCTTGTCTTGCTGGTATTTTTTCTTAGTAAGAGGGAACATTTTGTGTTTTAGAAACTCTTAAGAAATAAAACATGATGTTCAAAAATCTTAAGATTTTTAGAAGTTTAAAATGTTATGATGAACATTAATAAAATACTATGATCAACAATAAGTAGACCAAGCACATGACACTATAACTTTCATCACCAATTCCCTCAAAAATCATTTTCCATTTTGATTGTATTTTTTACCCGAGCTTTAGGACTTTGGTTTTAGTTATGGAGACGATTTACATGATTAAGATACCATCTATCAAAAGAAACAGGGAAAGCGGAATTGGAATAATATTGTGTGATTGTGCAAGGTCATCCTTTGGAGCCAAAGGTCAATATTTTGATGGAAGATTTAGCCCAGAACATGAGGTGGAACAGCTTGAATGTATGGCATTAAAAACTATATTTGTATGGGCCAGTTCAATGGAGACGGAGAGAATTTCATCACAGTATATTAGTACGATTTAGATAGTGAAAATTCCTTACAAATGTTGATTTAGAAAAACATGATTCTAACTTTAATCAAATCCTATCCATTCAAAAACTACTTTCCATATTGATTTGCGACTTTGTGTTGTTTCCATCATAGTATTTGGTTCAGCTAGCTTGCTTCTTTGGTACTTGTACAGTAAACGCCTAGTATACCATTAAAATACCATGGCTTCTTTCCGGTAAAATCTCTGTTGATTTATTCATTCTTTTTGGATCGATGAATAATAGCAGAACATTTTCTTTGCTTCTGAAAAATTACAAAATTGAACACTATTGCTTGATACAAACATGCTCCAGAGTACAAACTCATATATTATTTCTTGTATGCTTGGAAATTAAAGGATTTGTGTTTACAATTTGTTAGCATTAATCTTCAATAAAATCAACTGGACTGAATTTTAGAGTGCCATTTCCTTGAAGAGATCTTGAACAGTCATCTGTTTGTCTGGAAGTTGACATCTCCTCCAATGTCAGAAGCTGTAAAACATTTAACAAGTTTGCTAAAAACCTAACATTCAAGTGTAGATCACATTTTTGACCGAACATTACACAAAGAATAATCCGAATCTTTCTATC
The DNA here is from genome assembly GCA_023529315.1 of Papaver bracteatum. Classification (NCBI taxonomy): domain Eukaryota; kingdom Viridiplantae; phylum Streptophyta; class Magnoliopsida; order Ranunculales; family Papaveraceae; genus Papaver; species Papaver bracteatum. The sequence continues at coordinate 6,889 of JAJJWX010004107.1, read as the reverse complement.
CTTCTTGATACCCCATTACCAGATTCTCTGAAAATAAAAACATGAGAGTAGAAATCATAATGCTATGAATTAATGGATCGAAAGTTGTGTGATCTCTCCCGGGGTATTTGTAAAGCTTCCCATACAAACCCAAAATTACATTCATTACAAGAACAACAATTTACTTCTGATGAAATCAGATCTTATAGATTTTGATAGGCGCCGCAGATCTGAATCTCAGTCTCTCTACTTTCGCTCTCTCACTTTTCTCCTCTCTTTCTAAAACATCAAATGTATAGGATTCAAGTCCTTGACCAATTCATTTTGGCACTAAACCCGACTTTGACTTTTACTATCTTTGACTTTGACTGGACATCTTATTTAAAGCCAAACGAAAACCCTAAAATCTATTGCTTTTCTCCATCTCTTACTCTCTCACTTCTTTCTATGTGAAGAATGCCGCCATAAACCACCACACAGAGATATCTCCAAATCTATCTTTTGATCTACAAATGAAATCATCTATAGATTGATGATAATAATTGGTATTTTCATATGGGAATGTGGTGGAAGAACAAACAAGAACTCCTTTGAGTTAAATTGATCTCAGCAGCATCACCATATCTCCTCTCAAGTAAGAATTTACCTAATGGTTTATAAATGAATCTGAAACTAAAAATGTTAAATTCATTTAATTAATCATAAAATATCAATTTATACTTACAAGTACAATTTATACACGTCAATTGTGGCTTCACTCTGTTGGAAATTATAATTTGTAATCTAGATTTAACTAGATTGGTTAAGATAAGTGTAGAAAGTTCTACATAGTGAGCTATAATTTGTACTGTTTGTAATAGAGTGGGAAAAGTCTAGAGTAATCTAGAGTCAAATGTATGTAGAGTGTTCAAGAGACAGTCAAAGTCAGTTGTAATAGGAATACTCTAGAAAAATGTAGAGTGTATATTAGGGTCCTGGTAATGCACTCTATGAGAAACACAACCGTGCTCGTATATCTCCGGAGTTCGTATTAAAATTCCAACACGATCCACTTCTTGTCTGGAGTTGGTACTCAAAATTGGCTGCAGCTCTATCGTAATTCAAATGTGAATCCTTGTTTTCAAAATTTAAGCATGAAAACAAACATTACGTTAAATGGGAATTGTCATTAAAATTTTATTGCTTCTTTACATAAACTATGCTGTTTGCTTATAATAGCATTCATAGTCTTATGTTTTATATTTTCAAAATTTTTGTTCACATCTGATTTCTTATCTTATGTATATCACCACTCAATTTTTTTAACAATTGACATTCAATACATTTTTTATTTTATTGCAGATTCACCTCATGTAGGATTGGTATTATATGAATGTTCCAATACATCTAATTTCTTATGTAATTAAAGCGAGTCTACAGAAAATGCTGTGGAGGATTGGTATTTTACAAAGTGCAGTTGAACACCAACTAGGTAATGTGACAGAAAATAGCATGGTGCAAGAGCATCAATTGCATGTATTTCTGAGATAGACAGTGAGGATGAAATAGGTGATATCAGCTGACTAAACTGTGTAAAAAGTTGAAAAGAAGTGGCAATTACGGGTTTCGAATTTGTGAAAGAAGCTTTGACAAGGATGCCTCATTAATCCTGTAATCTACAACTACAGAAAGAAGTAATATTTCCGACAGCATCAACCCAAGCGTGAGTTAAGAAGACGATATAATTCCCAAAAGTAAACTTTAAAATGATTCCGACAGCTGCTAAAGGTAACTCATTTGTATGTCCTTGTAACCATTCAAAGCTGTCTCATTTGAATTTCTTATTCAGTTTGTATTTAACTTTATAAAATCGAATTCAGCTTGAATTTATTATGCCTTTTAGCTTTCATATTGATGCTGAAATTTTGATGGTTCTTTACTTATTACTAGTAGGTTGCTGAAAGTGTGGAAATGTTGATACTGATGTTATTATGTAATAGGTACACCAAGTCCAATTGGGAGAACGAGACTTCTGCAATAATGAGGCCTAATTAATAGATGCAAAGAATCAGGACATCCATCAATCTCTTGGTTACCGCTGGATTATCTTAATCAGCTTTGTTATAATTTTTGTATACTTGGAATCAACTCGAACCCTGATTCTCAATGTTTGTATACAATTACCTGATGCTTGGTTGATGTTGTATATTTATGCTTTGTTATAATCAGCTTTAAAGCCCTAAAACCTATTCCTCTTCTTCTCGTATAAGAACGTTGTTGATCGCAGCATGATGATATTTCCTCTCAATTGATTAATTACATTTTAGACTAGTATATCAATAGCACTTCGATTTGATCCTTATTCAAGCAATAGTATGGCTCAAGGTCCTGCTTTTTTCGATGGAAATTTCATCTAACGTTTTACAGATATGATGCTTCTGATCATACCAGTTGGTCTTGGGATCTTTTGTTTGGCGATATTATGGAAATTTTCAAGAACCATTTTGAGTTCACTGCTTCATTCATTGGTACTTATCTAGAAAATGGCTCACACCATCCAGTATATTTCAGGGAACAACTTGAAGTATCAGTTCCAGTCCTGACCTTTGATTTGTTGGTTCTGCTGTAGACGACTGCATAACTCTAGTTCAGGATATAGTTTGGATGACACTGTCGAGATTGAAATTGAGATTACTTGTAAGATCGCTTCAGAATAGCCAAGCAAAATTACCGAATCTAGTATCTTGCTTATTCCGAGCATCAGTCCCATAACTCTACAGAAAAATCTCAATCTACCGCATCTAAAGACAAAACTTGTTGATATTAATATAGTGTTTTGAGAGTTGAATTTGTTGATATTAATATATCATAGTGTATGTTTGCAGCCTGGAAAATGCAAACTGGCCATGTATGCATTCTCTCTAGCAAGTAAGACAGCCACTGAGCACCAGTAAAACTAATTAGCAAGTTAAAAATGATTTTTTTGACAGCTCCAAGGTAATTCATTTGTATTACTTTGTTTTCATTCCTATTAAGATATTAATCAAAGTTATCCCACTCGAATTCATGTTGGTTTCATGCTTTAATTGTAGTGGATCTTTACTCATTCGGTCATGGATTTAGCAGGGGACCTCTTTTATACATGGATGCACCAAGAATCCATCATTACTGCAACTATGATTTTCTTCTCAAAATGCTAAGTAAAAATTCCTCTCGACATGGAAATTTGGTATGCTATACCCAACATTGAGTTGACATGGTTTTGGTTCATTGTTTAATGATGCATTTTGTTTTCATTGTGACTGTCTACTCGGTTCATTCTCATTATTTGTACGAAAATTTAGTTTGTTCTTTTTTCAGTTAGCAAGCAATAGAGGCGAACTCATCATTTCAGGTACCAAAGGGTGATTTTCCTGAAGTTGTTTAGTGGCACTTGGTGTCAAAGCTTGTTTCTGAATTGGTGGCCGATTATGACAGTCGGGTCAGAATGTGGTAGCTCCTACACTTGTTCCTGCTGTTGATTATCTGCCGATACTAACGAAACTGAGGGAACAGTCCAATGCTGATACCCTAAATCTTTAATATATAAGAACTAAGAATCCATCGTTTTTGCAACTAAGATGTTTCCTCTCAAAAAGCAAAGGTTTTCATCTCCAACAGCGAAATTTGGCATGCTAAAACACAACATTGGGTTCACATGGTTTTGGTTCATTGTGTTTTGATTGTGACTATCTACTTGGTTCTCAGTACTAATAGTGGACAATTGCATTCGTGAATTTTGTTGTGCAGAGATGCTGCTGAGTTTGGGGGGACAATTCCTCTCAGAAAATAGTGATTTCTCTCGACAGCAGAGTTCCGTATGTTAAAACAGCACACTAAGGTTACATAGTTATATGATGAAGTTTTGTTTTAAATGTGACCAGTTAGTTCTCTCTTTTTTATTGTGACCAATTATATCCCTCGACTTTCTGGTACCAAACTATTCCGTGAAGACATCACCTTACATGTCGTTAGCAGCTTATGGCATAGTGTTGACAGAGACGTCCAGCAGTCTTCTTCTCCAGTAAGGCCTTTTAGCCTCTTGCGGTTGAAGCGTAACACGATTGCTGATGAACTTTAAGAGATAAGGTACCACCGGGTATAGCATATAATGCATCCACTTATTGTCGAACAAAATGAACCAGCCTTTCAGTTTCTGAGTTTATCCCCTGATCCAGAACGTTTGATGAATTCTGGAACATGAGTTGATAAATAAGAATGCATAGAGCAAGGCTCTCAAGCTGATCAATTTTCTTGGCATTCTGAAGGAGGAGCCTAGCTATGTGTTATACAAAGGAAGAAAATACATATTTTACAACACAGTGTATGTTTGCAGCCTGTAAAATGCATCTAGTCTAACTCAGACCACACCCCAACCGTTCTACACCTCCATTAGATATTTATGCTTGTCAAAAAACACGGTCAGCCATAAAATACATTTGAGCCGTTAGATCAATAATAAACGGTTTTAAGTTAACCCTGGAGTGAAGGGCCGGTCTTCCAGCCATATAAGTAGTATAATTTTCTAGTTGTGGTAGATAAATCCAAGGTGTGCCTCCCTTGCTCCTGTGTGGGTAAAGAAAAAATGCGAAAAAACCTAACTGAAACCCTAAAATCAAATTAAACAACAACAGCTTCCCAATTATCATCAATAGCAGCAAAATCATGGTAGAAGATGAGCATCCCCAACAACAAAATGTTTATTCACATTATGATTTTTCCTCTCAGAAATCTTATATCAGTTGAAGTTTTTGTAAATTTAACTTTATATCTTCCTTTTATTGATGCTGATGACGTAGATGAGATGGCGAAATTGAACATTTTGTTGAGTAACTGAAGCTGAATGATGAATTTAAAGACATGGTGATGATAGAGGAAGATTTATATCAAGTTAATTAGCTGTATGTGAAACAATTATTTTGGAAAAATGAAATTATGAATTGGAGTAGCAGATCTGTTATCCTGTTTTACTGATATTTTTCTCTCAAGTTGTAGATCTTTGTTTTGTTTGAACCATGCAATTCTCATTAAAAAGTTCTTATTTAGATCTGGCTTTACCCTATTGATTTTAATCATTTAATTTTTTATGTATGTGAGGAAATTACCAAAAGAAATTATGAATTGGACCAGTGTAATGAGTTTCATAGAAGACACAGTGATTAGGAAAGTTGTGGCAATCTTTTATTTAAGTTTACATATACATGATTAGCCAAGTCCTACATGATGGATGGAGTTGGACTAAAAAATGGTGAAGTAAGTTTTGAGTTTTTATGAATCTCACTCAAAACTTGACCTACAGCAAAGTGACGTCGAGGATTCTAATGGGCAAAGGGCAGGGGAGAAATGAATTGAGGACTACAAATGTTGAGGCGTAATTGGTAGGTGTTTTTTGAAGCATTGCAAGATCGAAAAAGTTGCTGAGAAGACCGGAATGTAGTTATGCTATTATTTATCTGTTCTTATACCTTTGGTAAACAAGCATGCATCACGAGAAATACATTAGTGACGGTCGTGTGTTTACAGCTGCAGCATAATGCAACAGATCATTTCTAGAACACTTGCAAGGAGCAAGTTAGATTATGCAACCCCACCAGAAAAGTTCACCCCTCAAAGTCAAGTGGGTACTGCATCTTGTAAAACTTATTGTGGATTCAAAGCTTAGTCAGATCTTTTGGCAATAGTATGCTATCTAGTGAGTTCACTCCAAGCTCGGTTGCAGAGTTCTCAAAGAAGATCATTTTTTCAAGGGTCAGGAAATCTTTTCCATTTTTTTTTATTTTTGTTTTGGTTGGGGCTTCTTAAGATGATAAACAAACTAACTGGACGTGCGAGCTTGTAATTGTAACCCAGGTGGGAATATTGTAAATGGTTGACCTTAATATTGGTTCGTGCTTCGAGCTCTCGTGTGCAACACTATGCACGTTAGACTCCCCTCTCCAAGTTGAGAGTTGGTCCAGGCGTAGGCCAGGGTTCAGTGATCACTAAAGTGGAGGGTACCACAAGCTGGTTTCACAGAGCAGCGATCACCTCACTCTCTTGACAGTGGAAAAGATAATAAGTCGGAGTGGATGAGTCCCAGTTCCAACTCAGCCTTTTGAGCGGAATCAGTTGAACAATCACTTCTTTTAAGAGATATGATTAAGACAGAGCTTTGACTGAACCCCATATGTCTTTCTTTTTTTTTGGACCTAACTTAGTTACCACATTTGAGGACAGGAGGCGATTAAGTTCTTGCACATCCCTTTAAGTAGTGTCATTAAACATATCTCTAATTGTATCTTTGTTGCGGTGTTTCTGTACCCCAAAGAGATCTCTAATCGTAAGTTTAACAATCACGGTTTGTTTTTTTCTTCTTCTTGATTAACCGTTTAAATCGTAAGTTTAACCTATTTCTCATTAAAATAGCCTCACTCCCTCGAAGTGCTAGTCTCTCCACTCTCACTCTCGATGAACAAATACTAAAATGACCTTGATCTGATCCGATGGATATTTAATTAGGCTCAATGAGGAAGGCCATGTTATTAGAGCAAGTGCCATGTATTCTTTTGCCCGAAAATAATCCAGGGGAAGGAGCAAATAAAAGAAGAAGAAGAAAGAAACGCACCACTATGGAAATAAAATTTCACTCTAGTAGTAAACACAAAATTAGTTAAAAAGACCAAAATCAATAATTTCTAGGTGAAAAATGACATTAAGATTTTGATACTGTTTAAATGGGAAAAAATGTAAAAATAGCCGGGATGTAAACAGTTTCATCCTACCCATTTTCAAATACTTTTTCCTATTTTTAATTTACATCACGATGCATCCTGTTTCATCCTTGCTATTTTTTAAGTTTAAGTCCGGATGAATTCAGCCATCCTTGCTATTTTTTTGGTGTCCATTTCACCCA
>JAJJWX010004106.1:0-113622 GCA_023529315.1 Papaver bracteatum | reverse complement strand
TAGGTTACCCCTTATCCCCATAGTAATAGGTTACCCCTTATACACAGCTAGTCATGACAATTGCCACATACACAAGACACACAATTTTATTTTTTTTATATAGACCCACTACATAGCTGATCATTCATTTTTTTTAATTTTTTTTTTAGAGACCCGCTCCACAGCTGGTCATGATTTGCAAAGAAATTACTGAACAATAAAAATAAAAAGTTAATAACCACTCCCCCATACTTAAACATTACATTGTCCTCAATGTAATTGAGTCATCCAACGTAAAAATTAAGATGGGAAATTAAAAAGTAAAAATTAAATAAAATAAACAAAAATAAATAAATACTTACACCCACTGGAATGTACAAAAATGAATCCCCATAAATTAATAACCTGAAAACTTGGGGATCGACCCAAAATATAATATTTACAAATGACTGCTTCACACTTATGTTATTACGATGCGGAGACATTGAAACTATCAAAAACAGAGATTTACCCCTAAACCAATTTTTTAATGCACATGGAAGTGCGTAAAGAACAAAATATGGGGATTCTATTGAGACTGGGGAAATATCAATTGGTTCATGCACGATATCAGTAATAGGCAAGTCCTCTGGGTACTTAGATGCAAATTAATCCAACAACACTTTAGAAGCACACAATTCTAACCCTAAATTAGGCAACTTTTGGAAGTCTAGGGGTCTAGAAACAACCTCTAAGTCGGGTGAATGATCTTGTGAGTTAGATTCATCTATGGAATTAGGTGAATCATCCACACAATCATCCACAGGGTCATCTATATTTTTTGTTTGGAACAGAGAGTCATTATCAGATTCATCATCATCCGTAAATAATCTTTGACATTCACGAACTCTCAATCTTTGTTCAAAACTAGGTGGTGTGTGTTTGTAATACTTGTCATATATAGTTTGATATGATTCTTCACTTACCTCATGTGGAGCAGAAACTCCATACCATTGCCTACGCATATATTCAGCAAGCGTCATCTCAGATGAGGTTTCCTGATAATTTGACTTTCTACGCATATATTCCTCCAGCGTCATCGTAGGTGACGTCTCCTTAGAAGAAGGCATCATCCTGAAAAGAAATAGAAAAAGAAACGCATAAAAAGTAAAAAAATATTCTAAAATAAAATGAAAATATTGTACAAAATAAAAATAAAGAAAAAACCTAAAAATTAATCTAAAAACAAATCCGCGTCGCAACGGCGCCAAAATGATTTAAGATTTTTCAAAGTTTTCGTAGTAGTAATTAAGATTCGTTCTCTCAGACTTGTTAAAATTAATTTTAAAGGAATAAAATAATAAAAGAGAGAGTCAATGGGTCTAAGATTCCATCGAATCCACAACACGAGGTTCAATTATTTATTCTCAACAATTATCACTCAGTAAATAAATAAAACATCGACTCTTTCTTTTCCGAAGTAGATCCTCAAAACATTAATTGTATCCCCTAAGCATAGATTATCTAAACAAAGCATAACCTATCTAATTGAATCACAACTAATTTTATCGAATCATAAATCAATTCAAAATAATGCTAAAGTCATATAGAGAATAAAATAATTTTACCCATGTATATAATTTGGATTCCTCCGTCGACCCAGTGATGGGGTTTAGCTACTCATTATTACAAAAAGAAAAAAAAAGAAAAAAAACTATTGTTGCTCGGTACAGGCTCCCGGATCCCTCTCTCTCAATAATCTTCTCTAACTCCCAGGAATTATTTATATACCCAACAGTCAAGAAATATTTTGAATAAATGCTCATAATCTGGTCACAGTAATGACATTAAACTCGTGAATATTTTATTTATTCTCAAGCGATTCTGAGTTGTTTGATTCATCCCAAAACTTCCCATCCGACAGAAAAATATTATGAGAATATCATCATACGTAACTTTATATTAACTCAGAGAATCAAATTAATTAAACCCGAGAATATCTTCCTTTCCCTGTTTTGGATAACTACCGAAAATAACCGAGTTTGCTTCTTCAAAACACTTAAAATACGTGTGTACATAGTGAGCACATAATATTTGTTCAAATCCCATGAAAATATGCAACAAAATCTTCTCAATAACTCAACAGAATCTACGAAATATCTTCATCCTCTATTTCTTCTAACCGGTGATAATTTCCTTCCTTTCTTGAATTAACTGCATATACCACCCCTGTTTACTCAAAACAAGATGATATCTATCCATATCCAAGAATAAATCCCCACAACATCTCCTCAAATTAATCCCAAATATATTCGCAGAAACATATTAGTTTTTCCCGCCAAAACCTGTTGTTCTTGGTGATGAAGAAGGGTGCCCCATAAAAGTTTGAAGGGTGCCGATAACGGGGGAGATGTATATATCAAATCATGGATCCCCTTAGCCAGTGGAGTGCCCCATAGTAGTAGGTTACCTCTTATCCAAAATTGTGAGTCCGAGTAACAATTTTCTTTCTGGTGCCAAAATCAACTTTTCGAGCAACTTTCTCCATAAGAGCTTATTTGATAAAAACACCTACAAACAAGATTATTAGTGATAAAATGAGTCCTATCTAATGTATTTATGGGAGAAAATGCGTCGCACTTTCGTGCTCATCAGGTTTCCACCTGGGTTCTATCAAAATATGTGGGACATTGTAGGTGAAGATACTGTTAATATGGTGATTAGTTTTTTTCAAGTTAAATATCTCCTTAAAGAAAATAACCATAATTTTATCTCTTTGATCCCTAAGGTTGACTGTCCTAATACTGCTGGTGATTTCAGACCTATTAGTTTGTGTAATACATCTTATAAAATAATTTCTAAATTATTAGCAAATAGGCTAAAACCTTTGCTAGATAAGATTATTACCCCCTACCAAGATGCTTTTGTTCAAGGAAGACTCATGATGGATAACATCATTATTTCTCATGAATTGGTTGATACTATGAAAAAACACAGATCCAAAAAAGGTTTAATGGCTTTGAAACTTGATATATCAAAAGCTTTTGATAGGTTAGAATGGAAATTCTTATATGATTGTCTTAAAGCCTTAGGATTTTGTGATGACTGGTGTCATTTAATTAACCAATGTGTTTCTACTACTTCCTCCTCTGTTTTGCTTAATGGTGTCCCAGGTGAACAATATTGGCCTACAAGAGGGTTAAGACAGGGAGACCCCCTGTCTCCGTACCTCTTTATATTATGTATGGATGTTCTTTCTAAAAATCTTTTAGATGCTGAAATCAAAAATCATATCAAAGGTATAAAAGTAACTCCTTCTGCCCCTGTAATTACTCACTTATTTTTTGCAGATGACTGCTTAATTTTTATGAAAGCCAATGCCAAAGAGGTAAGATATTTGAACAATATTCTAGATGATTTTAGTAAGGCCTCTGGCCAAGCTATTAATTTTGACAAATCCTCAATGGATTTTAGCAAAAAAAACATATAGTCATGAGAAGAAGAAAATTACTCAGATACTAAACATTAAGCACATGGCTCTGCAAGATAAGTATCTAGGAGTCCCTCTCTTGTTGCAGCATGATAAGAGTCAATCCTTCTCAGGTATGTTATCTAAGCTTGATGGTAGATTATCAATGTGGAAATATAAGCATTTTAATCAACCAAGTTGAACTATCCTTTCCAAAACTGTTTTAGGTTCAATAGCTACTCATCAGATGGCAGTGTTTCCAATGCCTAAACAAATCACTGATAAGATTGATAGCATCCAAAGGAAATTTTTCTGGAACAAGGACAATAATGGTAGGAAGTGGTTTCCTAAATCCAGGGATGTTGTGGCTAGTCCTAAATATTTAGGAGGTATGAACATTAGGAAAACTTATGAATTTAATAGGGTTCTTCTTACTAAGCTTTCCTGGAGACTAGTCAATGAACAAGATGCTTTGTGGGTTAAAATTATGGCACACAAATATTTTCCTACCTTTAATCCTTTATTTGATTCTATAAGTTCAAATGGCTCTTGGATTTGGAGGGGAATTTGTGAGGGTTTAGAAATTGTGAAAAAACACTCTTGCTGGGAAGTAGCTGACGGAAAGGATATTAATATTTGGAAAGATGTGTGGGTTCCTAGTCTAGGAAAATACGTTCCTAGTGCTATGTCTTCTAGTTTAGTGTCTAAATTTTCTCAACTTATAGATATTTATACTAGGAATTGGGATACTAGCATGTTAAGAGCTTTGTTCACATCTGATGTTGTTGATCAGATATTGAAGATTAAATTTCCTATGAAAGGTATAGATCAATTACGATGGTTAGGTACTAGAAATGGTAGTTTCACTGTCAAATCTGCCTATAATATTTTACCGCATGAATCTCAATATATTCGTTCTGTTCAAAACTCAGGTGGTCCTCTATTTCCTTGGAGGAAACTATGGAAAGTTCAATTACCCCCTAAAGTGCTTCACTTTATCTGGAGAATTATGCATAATTGTGTGGCAACTAGAGATAAGCTTCATAAAGTAGTTGATAACATTGAACCTCTATGTCCTCTGTGTAATTCTAATGATGAAACTTGTCAGCACTTGTTACTGGATTGCCCTATATCTCAAAGATCATGGTTTGCTCTTGATCACTCTTTAGTCGGTTTAAATGCAAATACTAATATTATGGCCTGGCTATCTGACTTATTCAATGCTAATAATTTCCGGGATAATGCTATGCAGATAAGAATAAGGTACATTTGTTGTGTACTTTGGTGGATTTGGAAGCATAGATGTGCAATTATTTTTGACAAAATGCAGTTTAATCCAACCAATTTCATTTATACTGTTAAAGAATTTATAAATGATTGTGAAAAGGCTATTCTACCAGCAACAAGATAAGTTGTAGTACAAGACCCTGTTAAGTGGAAACCACCAGCAGAGTTCTTTTTGAAACTAAACTTTGATGCTTCTTTCATTTCTGCTGATCAACCAATGGGTTTTGGGCTAATCATTCGTGATGACACAGGTGCCTTTATTGAAGCCAAGGGAGGGATCAACAAAGCCGTAGATGAAGAGCAGGCGGAGGCTGTTGCAGTACTAGAGGCACTGACATGGGCTAAAGAAAAGTACATACAAAATTTGGTGCTTGAAGGAGACAACCTAAATGTAATAAATGCTATTAATGGTAGTGTTGGCTCAATAAACTGGACCACAAATAGTGTGGTACAAGATTGCATTTCTATCTTCAAAACATTTTCTAGATGTGCTTGTTGTTATGTTAGAAGAGAAGCTAATCAGGTAGCGGATTCTCTTGCGAAAAAGTCAAGAACAAACAATATTTCTTTAAGTTATAGTTATCCACCAGAATTCTTATTAGGAAGTCTGGAGAAGGATAAGGTCATGTAATTCCTTGATTTTTCTAAATAAAGTTCTATTTCCAATCAAAAAAAAAAAAAAAATCTATACAAGTTACCGAATCTAAAACAACTTCCTTTTCCTTCCAAATTTCCTTTTCCTTCCAAATTTTCGAACAATTATTGCCCGGTTCTACACTAAACTATACAAGTTCAGACAATTATTTCCCAGTTCTTCATTTGCGAACTTCTAATTTGTTGTTAAAGGTTCATCATTTAACTACCAGTAAGTTCTTGTCTCTATTTTGCTTCTCATCCAATCTAAAACCATCCATAGCTAAAAAGATGATCCTGTGTACCTTTTTTTTACATGGATTGACATCAGAATGTAGAGATGATCATATGTAGTTATTTTACATGGATTATTAGACAATAATTTGAAACACCTAAAATTATTGTACAATGCTCAATCACTGTTTGATAAAATGCCTTAAAGAAGTGACTACAAATTGATTGTACTATTAGGATTCTAAAGATGTTTTCATTAGTGGGTTTTGTTTATATACGATTTTTAGTAATGGGTCCTCATGATATGATCTTTATGTTTTGTTTATATACGATTTGAAGAATGTTGTGATTCTTGGCGACCGAATTACCTTAAATTCAAAATTTTGATATTTCTCAAAGCTTTTGGCACTGAGAACTGCTCAGTGAGACTACAGTGATATGGCTGATAGCATTAAAAATTCTTGAATTCGGCAAATGTCTTGTTTCTATTTTTTTTTTCTTTCAATGAAAGAGGTTCCTTGTATTTGCCGCTGAAAATTAGTCGCTGGTTAATATCTCATTAGTAGACACTTTGCGTTTTTTTGTTCAATAGCATTCAGTACTATGAAACTTCCTAATGTACGGTATGTTGAGATACTGAGATTCTCTCCATTGTGAAGAAATCATGGCAATAGAAACCTTGAGATTTGGTAGAAGTAGTAGTTGAAAACTTGAAAGGAAAAACAAAGCTTTTGAACACGCTCAGTTCAAATTCTTCCCATTTCAAACTCTAATTTCAAGTTCTTCTTATTTAACAAGTCTTCAATAGCCGATCCTCCCAGTCACTTTTATTTTTCAACCCCACCGAGATATGTCATTAGAAGTCCATGTAGGAATTCCAATTTCGTGTATTAAAAGCTGAACTCTCCATAAAATGCTAATCGATAGAAGATAAATCTTACTCTTAAAAGGAGTCATCAGAAACCCCAATAGGCTGTCCCCATCATCTCCTCTCCACCGCCAGCAATTTCTTTTACCACAAAATAAAATAAAAATGACGAACATCAGACTAAGTTCTTAATAAGAGAATCGATTTCTGGGTAACCAAAATGCAAGTTACATGTTTCACACACTTAACAGATCTGTACAATCAAAGCTTCAATATCAGTAGCACTTTCTTTACGTCTTGTTCAATCAGCCCTAAGTTTTAATTAATTACAATCAAAACAGATTGTATCCCACTTCTTTCATAATCTAAAATCATTTTTGTAATTCTTAATTTGGATTATTTGGTGTAATCTTCGATTCATCCATGAATCAAAATTTCTTTCTCCCAATCTCTCTCTCTATGCTTCTGTTTTCCTTAACTACTCCCACTTGATTCTTTTGGGCAGCGAAGGAGGGAGAGTTTGGGGTTTCTACATTCTCGTTGGTGATTAATCAATAATTTTGAATATATTTTTAAGTGGTAATTGTATAAGTATCCTTGTTTTGATGGGCTACATAAATATCCTTATTACACAATAAATATATTCCTTTCCATATTTAAGCTCATTTGGGTCCATCAATAATTTTTCATCTTTCCATAATTACCCTTCTAAACATTAATAAATTAGTTTTCGTTCTTTTCTTTGGACATCGAAATTTTCTCTTTCACTCTCTCAAACAACAGACATTGTCACCATTACCACCTCTGTTACCACCACAACCTCTCTTTTCTCTTGCGTCATAAACATAACCTCCGCCACCATCTTCAATTCGAACATGTTGTAGTAACACAATTTCATTTGAGAAATAGAGTTTCCAGCGGAATCATCGAGAGAGAAATTAAATTCTGGTTGGAAATTAGTCGAAGAATCAACTAAGATCGAGATAATTCATTATCATCAACAGCCCATCATTAAGATTCAAGAGAGATCTCTTCTAAGGATTCGATTTTTGGTAATTTGATTTTTATTATTGATTCCGATCTACAAATTTATGCATAAATTCAAGCTTATATTTCAAAATTATATAGAGATTGTTAATTTTTGATTTCATTGTTTTTTGTTGTAAATACCATTGCATATGTTACAGGTACTAATATTGTTGATTTGTAAAGTAAAATTGGAGTCGGATGCGCTGTTGGTGGTGCAATTGTCATTGGTGGAGACGAAGTTGGAGGTGGTGCTGGTGTAAGTGAAGGATTAGCTTTTAGAGTATGAGATGCTTTTGTGTTGGTGATGAAATTGGTGGACTTTGTAGTGGTGGACGAGAATTCAGTTTCTCATATTGGGTACTGTGTACATTTATATGATCTTCTCTTGTAAGTCTTCACTTTTTTTTCTTTTCCAGCTTACATATTTTGGTGTTTCGTAAACCATTGACCAAAATAAACTACCCCAAGTGATGACAATGCTTGTCAATTACCAATTCAAAGGAATGCATATACATTTATTGAATTAGTTTTGTTTCCAGAGTCATTTCTATTTACATGGCAGGCAATTAGAGATATTGATTTATCTCCAATTAGGTGAATAATGATTAATGTTTTGATCATTATTATTATTATCATCATATATGATCTGTGTGTAGTATGTTTGTCTCTGGGGGTTCATTGAATTTATGTTTAGATCATTATTATTATTTGTGGATCTGAAAACTATGAAAACTTGATGGCGGCGGTGGGTTACATTGGCGACGGTGGTGGTGTTTCATTGTTGATCCAACTAAAATGGATAAACTTATACTGTTAATCCAACTGTAATGGATAAACTTCTACTGTTGATCCAACTGAAATGTATCAATTTCAGTTTTATGCCACTTAATGTTGATCCATCAACATGGATAAACATCCATTGTTGATCCAACTGAAATGGATAAACATTCATTGTTGATCCAACTGAAATGGATAAACTACTATTGTTGATACAAAATAATCTGAACTGATGGTGGCGGTGGTTGCTTCTATGGATTATTAATGGTGGTTGATGGTTTTGTTGGTGGATCTAAAACTGCAGCTGGTGAAATGGTAGCATTTTTCTATCAACATGGATAAACATCCATTGTTGATCCAACTAAAATGGATAAACTTATACTATTGATCCAACTGCAATAGATAAACTTCTACTGTTGATCCAACTGCAATGGATAAACTTCTACTGTGAAATGGATAAACTTCTACTGTTTATGAAGGGTATATCAATTTTAGTGTTATGCCACTTACTGTTGATCCATCATTATGGATAAACATCCACTATTGATCCAACTGAAATGGATAAACATCCATTGTTGATCCAACTGAAATGGATGAACTACGGTTGTTGATACAAAAATATTTGAACCGACGGCGGACTAGTGGTGGCGACGACGGTGGCGACGGCGGACTAGTGGTGGCGGCGGCGACGGACTAGTAGTGGTGGAGGACTGTTGTTGGTGTAATGGTGGTGGTGAAGGAGTGGTGGTGGTGGCGGTTGGTAGGTGGTGGTTGTTGAACGGTGGTGGTGGAATGGTAGTTGAATGTTGGTAGTGGTGGTGGTGGTGGTGGTGGTGAAGTGGTACAAGAAGAAATTTGTTCTATTTTGAAATAAAGAAAAATATTACATGGATGAGGGTATTAAGGTAATGTAATATTAAATAGATAAGGTTAAAAAAAAAGTAGGGACATATTTATTTTTGAATAAGGATATATTTGTTGGGTTTGAAAAGGAAGGACATATAATTAATATACCCTTAACTATTTTTAATAAAAATTTGGAAAAAAAGTAAAAAGAAAAGTCAAACGTAGTCTTTGACAGTCAACGACTGATATAGGTACCAAACATTAATATTTGAAATGTTGGGTACCAAAGCTAGGTATCGCACATTTGCTGGGTACCAAACATTAAATAACCCTAATCATTAATAGTCATTTTACAAGACATAAAACTAGACAATAATAATTTTAAAAATAAAAATTTGGGACAATGTTCTTTATCTTGGTAATCTTCTTCATTTCACCAAACTTCCAATCAATGCGCTCATGGACGGAGTTTCATTTGTTTACCTTCTTCTTTGGCTTCAAATTTGTTTTACCTTGATTTTCATTGCCTTGAACTTTTCTTTGCCTTTTCATAGTTGCGGTTTTGACTTGGTTAATATCCAAAATTTGAAGACTTCTTTGCTTCTTACCTATTTCTTTTATAACCATCACATATCTTCTTAACCACACCTTCAAGCACTACTCCGGAAAAATCAAGTTATGTTGCCGAATCAAGTTGGGTTTGAAATTGTTCCATTTGGGATAATTCGAAAAAATAAATTAGATTGAGAAAGAGATAAATAGAGAAATTTAGATTAAGAAAGAGTTAGAGAAAATCTTTTACACAAAAAATTTGGGGGTAAGTTTCGAGTTTGAAAATTACCTATTTATAGCGATAAAGAACTAGCCGTTGGCGCTAGAGTCAACAACGAGCAATATTCACGGCAGCGCTGGCGATAAAGACTCTATCGCTGGCGATATTATCAATAACGTTCCTAAGGAACTCTGTCACTCAGTGGTTTTCTCATAGTGACGTAACTCATTTGCCATGCCACCTGGTATGCCAAATTACATTTTTTTTGGCATGTGCATAGGAATAGTACTAAGCAAGATTAATATTTTCTCTGAAATCTGAGCGAAACCCAGCCAAAATTCAAATTCAAACGTATACTATGTCTAGCCTGGTAAAGGTTATAGGGATACTAATTTGTAATTTAGTTGGGGTGTACCAAGTTGAAGATAATACCCGCTTTGTTTTACAAGCTTGGTAAAGGGGCTTCATGAAATGGTAGAGGGGCGTCAAGTGTGATAGCAATGTCCCTCTTATTGGTTAGGGGGTGTCCTATAGGGGTGTAGATTGACTAGATTACCCTTTCACCTTAAATTAACCAAAATCAAATCAATTAACCAAAATCAAATCAGTTTTTTTTTCATCTTCTTCTTCATCTTCTCTTCTCCTCCATCAACCCTAACCTCCATTAAAACCGAAAATGTCATCGTCTTCGATTAATCGGCGATTTGAAAAATGTTTGGAAAAACCCAGTTAGGGTTTAGTTTATCGTGTTGGATTTAAGTTAATTTTGTATCAAAAATTAGGGTTTTGAATGAAAATTGAAATTGAAATTTATGGGTTTATGCTAGTTACGGTTGGTAATAACTCAAATACGAACCGTAATCGTTGATTAGTTGATGTTACGGTTGGTTTAAACTCAAATACCAACCATAAGTTCTTAGTTTTGAGAATATGTTCGATTCACGGTTTGAAACTCAATTAAACTAACCAACGATGAAATTATCCCGAATGTTAACAACTTATCAAATAGTTATGTACGGTTCAAAAGTTAAGATGACTTACCAACCGTAGGTTAATTCTGATTGGTTTTTATTCATTAGTTACCAACCATAGGTTAGTTACGGTTGGTTTCTATTCATTAGTTACCAACCGTAGGTTAATTCTGATTGGTAACGAGCTCCATTCCAACCGTATGTTCTTAAAATTTTGGGTTTTCCCAAAATTGAACCCGATCTGATTGGTAATTGATACATTACTTACCGTAATATATAGTTACTTGGTAACGAGCTCAATTCAACCGTATGTTCTTGAAATTTTAAAAAATTTGATTTGTTACGTCTTTTGAAGTATACCTAGTCATTTTCAATCTTTGGGTTTTTCACTTTGTTGGTTAATTTCTTCAATTGGTTGAGGTTGATCTTCACAAATATCATAAAAGTTTCTTTTTTCTTCTCTATTTTTTTTTTTATAACCTATTTTAGAGTTATGAATCATATGATAAGTGAAAATTAATTATCAACATTAATCTTGATTATCAACACTAATCTTGATTATCAACAATAAGGGCTAATTAGTTATTTCCAGATTTTATTTGATAAGGGACACTTGAAAATTACTTGTAATGACCTTTTTGTCTTATTAGGGTGACGCCCCTCTACCATTATGTGACGCCCCTTTACCAAGCTTGTTGTTTTAACTCATCGAGCCCCAACATGTTGTTTATTGTTTTTGGGATTCGAGGGGGTTAGCCGCGGCTAACCTTACCGCCCCTTACTGCCTACTACAGATGCGGTCAGATCTTCTTTTTTTCCCGAACCGTTTTATGCTGCCCTTCTCTGCCCCACCTCTCTAGAAGAAAGTCAAAGATAACAAACCTCACACTCAGAGAGCTTCCTTTTTATCTCAGTTATACATTTCCTCTCCCTTTTGTTTGCTGATAATGATATTCATCAATGGCATCTGAAATAATAGGGCTTTCTTCATCTTGCAAGATCACACTCTCAAAAAGGACTTCCAAATGGTATTGATTTTTTTTTTTCCATTGTGTTTTTATTAATCATGATTTAATCGGTTTGTCCTATCTCGTGCTTTTAATTTTCCTATCTTTAGCCTATTTGGATATGGAATGTTGAACGTTGTTCAATTTGAAGTTTTCCCCTGATTTTACTTTTTGGATTTAGGGTTTATCATTAATGTTTGTTCAATTCAGTGTTTTCCCTTACTTTTTTGGTTCGGAATTAGAGTTTACTATGAATGTTTGTTCAGATCCAGTGTTTTCCCCTAATTTTTGATTTCCTGATGTTGGGTTTATCATGAATGTTTGTTCAATTCAATGTTTTCCCTAACTTTACCCTTTGGAAATTAGTGTTTTATGGTAATAAATTTGTACAGAGTTAGTCAAATTCTATGAGTGTGATGTTAGAATTTATTATTGACAAATGTTTACATGGACAATGTTAAATCTTCAATCATTAGGGTATCCAAACGAGGATTTAATGTCCTTTGTGGCATATAAAAATGATAGTAAAACATGTTAATAAGATTAATGGATGTGCATTGCTGTTCTTATGTGTTTGAAATTGATAAATCTCTGTTTCGTGGTGGATTTCAGTTAATAAGGCTAGGTGTCGGCCAAATGCCTTGAGTCAAGGCTATGCTGTCATCACACTTCTCATTTAGCTGAGTTTGTAGTTTATTCTTCAGATCCTGTTAAGAAGGTTGAGACAGTAGATATGTGTTTCTTTAGGTCCATACATCTTTGTTAGTGTAATGACTGGAGGGGTGATGGAACCATATTTGTGGGATAGCTTATGTTGTAAGATAGTTTGAGAAAATCACTACGGTGAATTACTGGTACTGGTCCTCATCCATGCAGAGAACTGGATCTTCCTAGTTGCCTGATTACTATTTGTATGGCAATGAGTAGAAATAGGGCTGGGCATTTGTTAAAGGGGGAGACCTGAATTTTCATCCCACATCTATTGAATGTTGAATTTGCAATCCATTTTTAAGACGTGCACATTTTAGAGATAGTGTGCATACTGATAAACATTGGTATGTTAGCTATGCTCTAAGAGAACATCTGTACAATGTAATGCTTCGGTTTATCCGATGTCGTCAATACAGATATCATAAGAGTAACCTCTTACAGAAATATTAAATGAATGCACACTCAGGCAGCTATATCAAAGCTTTGGTTAGTAGTTCCTAGTTTCTAAGAGACAAGTAAGAAGGATCAACAGAGTGTTCTCTGTCAAATCCAGATTACCTACCTCTTAAAAACTAGGAAGTTATTGCTTAGAGAGGATAGACTTTCTTGTTCTACTGTTCTCAGGGTTTGAGTGTGTAGCTAATATTGATCTAAAATGTGAGACTTGAGATTGTATGCCGGGGATTGATTAAAAGATTGGATTCAATTTTCCGAAATCGTGAGGCGACTCGTGCGGTTCAGATCTTAAAAAATTGTTGCTGAGTAGAAATTCACAAGCCTTATAACAAGCATATTTGTTTGTCAAGCTCTGGAGTCCGGATCCATGTATCTGGATTTGGTCTAAGGGTGTGGGAAGGTAGTTGGATTTTGTGAAGGACGCTATTGCATATGATTTTGTAAGCAAATGATTTGATAAGGAAAATATTGTTGCAGGTCTATAGCTGCAACTCTCTTCTCTCAGCTTTGCGCTCTTCTCCAAGTCTTGCTTTAGTTCAAGCATAAGTGTTTGTTATTTGACTGATCAGGATAGATTTTAGGTGCAAAAAAGTGGGAAACCACTTGGTTTCTTCTCAGTTTCTATTTCATTCACTTGCACTAGCTACTAACTTTATTAATTACACCTCTTTCTTCTTATACTAGGTCCACAAATGACCTAATTTAAGTAGGAAGAGATGTAATGAAGCTAAAACAGCTGATACACCTTGTCTCTGGGTTTTTCACTAGGGTATCCAAAGGTGGGTTTAATGTGCTCAGTAGCATATAAAAATGATAATAAAACATGTTAATAAGATTACAATGAGTGTGCATTGCTGTTCTCATTTGATTGAAATTGGTAAATCACTGTTTCGTGGTGAACTTCAGTTAATAAGTGGATGAGATCAAGGCTATGCTGTCATCACTCTTCTCATTTAGCTGAAAGATGAAAACATAGTTTATGCTTTGGAACCAGTAAAGAAGGTTGAGACAGTGGGCATGTATTTTTTTAGGTACATCTTTGTTAGTGTAATGACTTCATTGTCTCCAGCCTTCAGGTGGATACTGGAGGCCGGAGGGGTGATGGAACCATATTCGTGGAGTAGTTTCTGTTCTAAGATAGTTTGAGAAAATCGTTACGGTGAATAACCATCCATGCAGAGAAGTGGATGTTCCTAGTTGTCCTAATTACTTTTGTACAATAGAGCTGGGCTTTTTTTAAGGTGGAGATCTGAATTTTCATCCCTTATCTGCTGACTGTTGAGTTAGCAATCAATTTTTAAGACATGGGCAAATTAGAGCTGGTGTGGATAGAAATAAACATTGGTATGTTGGCTATGCTCTAACAGGACATCTGTATAATGTAACTCTTCTGTTTGTCCGGTGTCGTCAATACAGATGTTTTAAGAATAACCTCTAAAAGAACTCACACGCTGGCACCCATATTAGAGCTTTTGTTGGTAGTTCCTAGTTTTTAAGTAATAAAGTGAGAGCAGTAATGTTCTCTGTCGAATCCTGATTACCTACCTCTTAAAAACTTGCTAGTTATTGCTTACAGAGGACAGAGTTTATCGTTCTTCTTTCCCTGGGTTTGAGTGCGTAGCTGATATTGAGCTAAAATGAGAGACTTGAGAATGTATTGAAGGGGTCATTTGATTTCGCAATACGAATTTCTAACAGTAGTATGTACGTACATTTTTGCTGAGTAGATTCACAAACCTAGTAACAAGAGTATTTGTTTTTCAACCTCTGGATGCGTGTCTCTGGATTTGGTCATAGGGCTAGAAAGTAGTTGGATTTTGTGAAGGACATTATTACATATTGCAGAGAGCAAATGATTTGATAAGAATTGCAAATACAACATTAAGAGTCGCCTAGTCAACATTTTCATTGACTTGTTCTGATTTAAAAGGGTTAGGTAGCTGCGGTTGTTTAATGACTGTCACCAGCGGAAGCTTTAATACGTCTATTGTAAAATAATCATAGAGTGTCTGAAGCTGTACATATTGATTCACAGTCGGCCCTTAATTCTGGCTATTGTCCTCATCGGTTGGTGCATTGTAGTGATGTTGGTCTTGTTCTTTCTCTACCTCCATTGATACTTAATACCCCAAATATTCATACAAACTGATTTTCCTTTTGTTAACTTGTGTGGAACATATAATTGATGTGTACAATTGTTCCAAATCTTACTTTACGCAGACATGAATAATGCATGTGTTTGGACCTTTTTCTGAATTGATCTACTCTCTATGGTATTGCTGCCGTGTATGTGATTAGGTAGGATTTATGCGCGTTAGCCATTGGCAAATTATGTTTTTATTTTATCAGTCAGTGGGTAGGGTTCCAAACTGTAACTGTTTTCTACTTTGCAGTTTCACAATCTTTTTGCGTACAAGTACAATAATTGTCTTCTTTTCTAAATGGCATGGCATCACCGAAGTCAGGTCTAAATTTGGTGTCTGTTTATCTTAGCTTGTATTGCTTCTCACCCTCTGTTTTCTGCAGGAATTTGATAGCAAACTTTGTCATACTGTATAAGGAAAAAAGAAAAGAATGTGATTGTGTCATGCATAAAGCTTATTCATATCGGTATTTGTCTTTCGGCAGGTAATATTTGTGGTGGCATGAGGGAAAGCGGGTCGTGCTGTACTTGACAGTAGATAACTGAGCTATACAATAGCACGCGACGCAGATCATGTTTGAATGACCTTACAAGTTGCCTTTATAAGTCCTGTTACATCTTGTATCATCTTATGGATGGATACAAATACAGATATGAAAACAAAACAACCTCTTAATTACGACTTGGAGATTTCAGATTTTTGCAACATTTTCGCTTTTAACAGGTATAGTTTTTCTTACAGTGGTATGTCAGGTTTTTGCAGTAGTTCATTGATATCTTCGTTAATCACCAAGGGTAGCGGTTTTTGGATATCATCCTTTGCAATTTTAATTGAGCATCAAAATTGAAGAGGATTTATACTTTTCTTTTTTTGACTTCAAATGTTTGTGCCTAAAGGGCCTAAACCATGTTTTTGTTTAGCTCTTCTAGTTAAATGGGCCATAAACCCAACTAGGGAACCAAAGAAGTAAAAGTACCTCTCAGAAATAAAAAATCGCTTCACAAAAAAGTTACTACACTTTTCATTCAAAAGTCATTCAGACCGACTTCAATCCCAACTTTTAGCTGTAAAGTTAATTTCTCGTACAGTTTCCGAACAAACACCCTCACAGTTTCGTTAAAGTTTCATTCCCGCTCAAAATTATGACAATTCAAGCTTCGTTCAAGATTTTGGCGCGAGAATTCCCGCAAATATTTGGCGCCTAATTTATTTAGTTTTGAAATTTTGGCGCCTAAAATTTCATTTGTGATTTATACCCCTTCTATTAAAGAGTAAAGAAAAATTCCAATTGTGTCAGAATGGTCCTACATACGTACGGTCTCTTATATAAACCCTAGCTAGACTCAACTTGTCGAGTTAACTCCTGAGAATGCTTTCGTGGTATATCCGACTAGAGCAGTAAATTATTAACCATCTCAAGAAAATATAAGTATAGATAATTACAATGGACGATTTCGTGGTAGAATTTTCTCAAACGCCGAGAGAGTATCGTTGGCACAAGGCTTAGCAAAAGATTTTGTAAGAAGCAACATGCCTTTCAATCAACACATTGGTATTTTCATGAGTGATAATCGACTGCGACCAGCAAGAAGTATAAGTTTGACAGCTGCACATCTAGTCCTTTCGGTTTCAAATGCCATTCATTCATCTCTGTTCGAGCCTGGACTTTTAAGTGATGAAGACGATGCTAACACTAATTTAGATTTAGTGGACTACAACTGTGAGAATTATGTTCTTCCTTTAGAAAATCTTCCTGGAGTTATTGTGCACATACACGATGTTGTTGCTTATTACAATGAAGAATTTTACAAGGAAAAGTCTTGCAATTACACGAATGTGCTGGAAGAAGCCAGCAAAGTTGGTTGTCGAAAACTGGTGATGGACATGCATTCAGTACTATATTTGGAACCATTTCTTTCGTACGCATGTTTTGAGAAGAACAGACATAATTATGTTGGACAGGAGCCGGCTAACTCACTGATTACACAACTTATTCCACAAGTACTGCCACTACAAATAGCTGCCACTACAAAAGATCCATCTATGGATTTTTCCGCGCTAAAATTTGCAGATAGTAACACAGCGTTTGAGCAGAAGGCATATGAACCTCATATTTGTAAGTCAGTTGTACGTGGCTGTTAAGAACTAAGGTGATTTGACCACTCAAGGTAACACAGTGAGAAGAAGTACAGGCTTAGTAACTCTACACTCCAAGAGTGCAGACTCTATTCAATCTTATTCATTAACTTCCTTACAAGGTCCCAAAACAACTTCTTAAATAATGTAAGAGAAAACCCAATGCAAACCCTAACTACTAAGACCCTACACGTGCAGCGATCGTACACGTTAGGTTAGAAGTAAAATAAATCAGTAATAACTGATTTTAACGGCCTAGTAATGATTGCAATGTTAGTACACTCGCATAATTGTTAGGGGCAGCCAAGAAGGGTCATAACAAATACCCCATTCTTCAGACAATCTTTGTCCTCAAAGATTGAATTTAGGGAAATGGGCTGTAACATTTGCAACATCCTCCCAAGTAGCATCAGCTGGTGTTGTGTGGGACCATTAAATGAGGACTTGAGATACTGGTGAGCCTTGTCGAAAGTCTTGACGAAAAGCTAGAGCTGCTATAGGTGTAAGGACAATTTCTCCATCTGCATCAGTGGAGGGCAGTGTGGGTGTACAAGTTGCAGAAGCTCCAACCTTTTTCTTGAGCTGAGAAACATGGAAGACTGGGTGGATCTTGGACTCAGCTGGAAGAGAT
Organism: Papaver bracteatum; assembly: GCA_023529315.1. NCBI lineage: Eukaryota > Viridiplantae > Streptophyta > Magnoliopsida > Ranunculales > Papaveraceae > Papaver > Papaver bracteatum. Next base: position 95,693 of record JAJJWX010004106.1, on the reverse strand, counting down.
AACTTGTAAGAAACATCTCCAACTTTCTGTAACACCTGAAAATGACCAAAATATCTGGCATAATGTTTCATGTTGCTCCTAATGGCCATGGAAGATTGCATGTAAGGCTGCAACTTGAGAAATACTTCATCACCCACTTCAAAAGATCTTTCAGTCCTCAACTTGTCAGCATAAAATATAATTCTTTCTTGGGATTTGATGAGAGACTCTTTGAGGATGGCTAGCAAAGCATCTTTTTCTTTAAGATAGTCTTCAACCACAGCTACTGAAGTGGTTGCTTCCACAGGAAATGCCATGTGAGGTGGTGTATAACCATACAATGCAATAAAGGGTGGCATCTTTAAGCTAGAGTGGTAGTTGGTGTTGTACCACCATTTATCCAAGGAGAGCCATCTACTCCAGTGTTTTGGCTTATGACCTGTAATGCATCTTAACTATCCCTCCAAGCAAGCATTTAATCTTTCAGTTTGCCCATCTGTCTGTGGGTGGTAGGAGGTACTCATGTTCAGCCTTGTTCCCAAACACCTAAAAAGTTCTTTCCTGAATGTACTGGTAAATACCTTGTCTCTATCTGAGACTATAGATGCTGGTAGGCCATGGAGATTGAATATGTTGTGTAAGAACTCTTGAGCCACAGTTAAGGATGTATATGGATGAGTGAGAGGAATGAAGTGAGCATATTTGGTAAGCATGTCCACAATTACCATAATAACATCTTTTTTGTTGGATTTGGGGAGGCCTTCTATAAAATCCATTGAGATGTGCTGCCAAGCTTGAGATGGTATGGGAAGAGGTTGAAGCAAGCCTGCAGGGTGCACATGTTCTCCTTTATTCCTTTGACAATTATCACAGTGGCTGACAAAAAGGGTAGTATCTTTCTTTAACCCCTTCCAGTAGAAATGTCTTTTGGCCCTCTGGTAACTGCCCTGTACTCCAGAATGACCTCCAACATCTGAACAATGTATAGACTCTAATAGTTTCTTTCTTAGGCCATTGTTGTCTCCAATATAAATTCTACCCTTGTATCTGAGAACCCCTTCTAAGTAAGTGTAGTGAGGAGCAGCCTTGGAGTCAAGTAAGAGCTGAGGAATGAGTGTAATTGCTAACTGATCAGCTTTATAACTTTAAGTGACTTCATTGGCCCATGTGGGAATGGAAAGTTCCAATGCATTGCAGCTGGATGATTAGTTGTTGCAGGGAATCCTTGAACGTGCATCTGCAGCTTTATTTTGTGCTCCCTTTTTGTATTGGATTGTATAATCAAATCCTAGTAATTTAACCAACCATTTCTGCTGTAAAACTGTAGTGAGTTTCTTGTCCATAAAATATTTGATGCTCTGCTGGTCAGTATTGATGAAGAAGTGATGACCTAAAAGGTAATGTCTCCATCTTGTAACTGCCATAACAACATCTAGAAGTTCTTTTCATATGTAGATAGTCCCATGGCTTTAGGGCCAAGAGGTTTACTGAAGAATGTTATAGCCATCCCCTCTTGCATAAGTACTACATCAACTCCATGAGTTACAAGCATCAGACTCCACAACAAAGGTCTTTGAGAAATCAGGTAAGGCTAACATAGGTGTAGAGCACATAGCATTTTTGAGAGCATGAAAGGAATCTAATGCTGTTGGTGACCAAGTGAAAGAGTTCTTTTTTAATAAGTCAGTGAGAGGTTTGCAAATGGAGCCATATCCTCAAATGAATTTCCTATAGTAGCCAGTAAGGCCTAAGAATCTTCTTAATTGCTTGAGGTTAGTTTGTACATGCCATTCTTACATACACTGAATCTTCCCTGGGTCAGCAGCTACACCTTGAGAAGTAATTATGTGGCCCAGATATTGCAGAGAAGGTTGTGCAAAGGTGCATTTTGAAAGTTTAGCAAAGAGTCTATATTTTCTGAGTAAGGCAAGTACCAAGGAGATTTGTTGTATATGCTCTTGTAGATTCTTGCTATAGATTAAAATATTATCAAAAAAGACTAGGAAAAAATTTCTGAGATATGGACTGAAAATTGAATTCATTAAGGCTTGGAAGGTGGCAGGTGCATTGGTTAAGCCAAATGACATAACTTTGAATTCATAGTGCCCATGGTGTGTTCTAAATGTCAGGGGTATGCATTCTAATTTCGAAATAACCAGACCTTAAATCTAATTTAGTAAAAATAACAACACCATATAGCTCATCCAATAACTCATCAATGATTGGGATGAGAAACTTATCTTTTACAGTGATGTCATTGAGATGTCTGTAGTCAACACAGAACCTCCAAGTGTTGTCTTTTTTCTTCACCAGAAGTGTAGGAGAAGCAAAAGGGATTTGGCTGTCTTGAATGATACATTCTTGCAACATAGTTTGCACCAGAGATTCTACCACTGACTTGTGTACATAAGGGTATTTGTATGGCCTTAGAGAAACTGGAGAAGCATTTGGTTTAAATTGAATCTTGTGGTCTAAGGTTCTTTGAGGGGGAAGTTGAGTGGGTTCAACAAACACATATGTAAAGTCCTCAAGGAGAGTGAGTACTTCAGTTGGTATTTCAGTAGGTGCAGGTGTAGCTGTAATGTGAAAGAATTGACCTACTAGAGCAGGTGTATTCTTTTTTAGGAATCTCTTCATGGAACTGCCACTCATCATCATGATTGATGGTTTAGAAGTAGATCCTTGAAGGGTAATGGTGTGATTATTATGAAGGAAGGAAATTGAGAGTTTAGAAAAATTGAATGTCACATCCCCCAAGGTGCTTAGCCAATCTGCTCCTAAGTCTATATCACAACCACCTAGTGGAAGTAGTCTTAAGTCTCCAAAAAAAGTCTTCATCCTGCATTTTTCTAGTGGAGATTATGGCATACACCAGTGCTTGTTGTTTTAGCTCCATTGGCCACTGTGACTAGCATGTTTGCTGTAGGAAGTATTGTACAACCTATTTGAGTGAAAAGTGCAGAATCAATGAAGCTATGAGTACTTCCAGTGTCAATTAAGATAGTGACAGCATGATTCTTGACAAATCCTGGAATCCTTATTGTATCAGCACTAGTTATTCCTGTGAGAGCATGTAGGGAAAACTCCATATATGTATCTAATAAGAATTCAGAAGCCTCTGAAGTAGTTGTGGAAGTAATGTTTGGTGTCTCCTCTTCAGTAATGACCATAAATAAGTGTTGTGGCTTGCATCGATGGCCATGAGTATATTTTTCGTCACAGGTATAACAGACTCCTTGAGTTCTCCGTCTGTCTTGTTGCTCTCTGGATAATCTTCTTATGGGTGGGGGCGGACTTGGTTGGTTGGGTTGAAGAAGGAGGTGTGGTAGTCACAGGACTTGTAGGAGAGATGGTAGTAGGTTTTGGTGTGGTCGGAGTGAATTTATTAAAGTAAGTGGTTGTGGTAGGTGGATTATAGAAAGATGGTTTGATATGTGGTGGTGGTGGAAGGTTAAGTGAGTTTTCTTGTAGGCGTGCTAGATAGAAACCTTGTGACAATGATGTTGGTTTGTGCATCTCCACAGAATATTTGATTAAAAATCTTTTAAACCCCCCAAAAAACTCATCACAAAATAGTCTTCTTTCAGGTTTGGATTATTGAGAAGCATGAGGGTTTTTAGTGGTTCAAACTTTTCATAATAATCGTCAAAAGTGATGACTTGAGATAACTTATTAAAACAACTAACAAAATTCTCATTGGCTAGATCTTCAAAACGTTCACAAATGGATGTAGAAAAAACAGACCAAGGGATAAAAGTTTTACCCGTTTGAAAGTCTTGAAACCACGAGTCATCTTTACCCTCTAGATGTAATACAACCACTTCAGTTTGTTGGTGTTCTGAGACAGATTTTAAATGAAAAAATCTTTCACACTTACGGATCCAGCAACGAGGATTATCGCCATTAAACTTAGGAAAATCTAGTTTAGGGTTTTTGAAATTTGGGTCTTGAGGTATGTGGTTAGTGTTGTGAGATCCGTGACTTGATTCAGGTGTGGTTGGAATATCTTTATGTATATTGGTTGACAGGATGTTGAGTGAAGCAATAAGTGAACGTATGTCCTCTGATTGAGACTTGGTAGTAGCATCACGTTCTTCATCATTGGTATGAAGTTCAGTGAGTTTCTTCATCATCATTGTCAGCTCAGCAGCTTTATTATCAACATCTTTAATTGTTGGTCATGTCATTGTAGTTGATGTAGATTGATCGACCGGGTGATACCAATTGTTAAGAACTAAGGTGATTTGACCACTCAAGGTAACACAGTGAGAAGAAGTACAGGCTTAGTAACTCTACACTCCAAGAGCGCAGCCTCTATTCAATCTTATTCATTAACTTCCTTACAAGGTCCCAAAACAACTTCTTAAATACTGTAAGAGAAAACCTAATGCAAACCCTAACTACTAAGACCCTACACGTGCAGCGATCGTACACGTTAGGTTAGAAGTAAAATAAATCAGTAATAACTGATTTTAACGGCCTAGTAATGATTGCGGTGTTAGTACACCCCCATAATTGTTAGGGGAAGCCAAGAAGGGTCATAACAGTGGCGCGGTGAATCAAGAGTTTCCAAACCTTAATTCGATACTAATGGAAAAGTTGAAGTCCTTCTTGGCGAAATTTCTGTTGCTCAAGACAGAATGGTGAGAAATGTTATCTTTGTAATTGGAGTTGCTGCCAAGAATGATGGTAACATGGATATTCCTAACCGTATTCTCCGGCAAAGATTACTTGAAGGGACTCCAAAGGTACAGTATTATGGCAACAACGAATATCTACGGCTTAGTAATGATTTGAATTGTAATATCCAGGTGATTTTAGCTTTGCCAGTTTGTGTAACTTTTGGTCAATCTTGCTTCGCTGTGATTGAATTGATACTGACATCTCAGACGATATGTAGGGAATGTCGGCAGCTTACACTTGATGAAATTTTGAAAATAAATGCAGCAGCTAAGTCATCTTTGGATCAAGCCGGGGTTCTTTACAGTGTTCTTACAGACAGTGCTCTTCTGCGTTCGAAGTACGTAAACAATTATTACGAGAGGTGGAAAGTAATTTCAATGATAACCAAGAAACTATTTCAGCTTTTCGCAGAGAGAGACGCCAAAAAATTTCTACAAGACGATGGAGGACAAAGGGTGACTGGAAGAGCATTTACATCGAATGGTTCATGTTTTCCTAGTGATTTTACTCCGTTTAGAAAACTGACTGCTAGCTGCGGGAGTCCAAATTTTAAAGAGTATGGAGATGCACGGATGCCAGTGTAAATGCCAAACAAAGCTCAAGGAAATTACCATCTTACTATCTCGAAATTTGGTGGTTTTTAATACTTTTCAATACTACGATCTTGTTACTGGTCTCTCAATTATTCAAAAGCCACAGACTACTTTTGACCCATACGTCGCCATACGTGGTAGTGGAGAAATATTGTTTGGTCTTGTGGTCACTACATTAATGGTTCAACAGACGGTTAATAAGTGTTTTGGTAAATGCTTGCTGGAGATAAGTGGCAACATTCGTAATGCAGACATCTCTTTAGCTGTCCATTCATTTTTGTTTGGTAATGCTGGTATAGCTGATCAACACTAGATTTCATGTAGAAGGCTGTTTGTGCTAGATCAACTAGTTGGAGCATTCCTGCAAGTCAAAATCAGGTGTATGTGGTTAGAGCAACCGCAGTGGGCGACTAAACCCATTTATTTGGTAAAAGAACCAGACGTAGCGGGACGTACCATTGACCAAATCCCAGACTAAAATCGAATTCCAGACTAAATTTGGTATGGGACTAAGACTATACCCAAATTTAGTCGAGCGTTGATATAATCTTCGTTTCTGAACGGGCGATTATATAGTCTACGCTTGACATGAAGCGTTCGTATAGTGTTCGTCCCACGAAGAGGTGGGCATATAACGCCCCATTCAGACGAAGGTATAGTGTACGCTTGGCATCAGGCGGTGATAAAGATTACGCTTCCGTCTAGGCGTTGATAAAGTTCACGCCTGATGCCAGGCGGACCTAATAGCTACGCCCCATGAGAAATTTGTTTAAGTTTTATACCGTTGGTAATTTTCACGCCTGATCACGACATATACCTTTCCAAGATGATATATACTCCCTGATAAAACAATAAATAACACATGGAGAGACTAAATAAGTCATGATTCACCGGCAGTTTAGGCTGTTTAGCTAATTAATTTTCACATGTTAACTAATTAAGCTTATCTTTAGTTTACAAAAAAACAAAAGCTTACTCATAATTATCATGTCGACCATGAGACAAAAACCAAATAGTATAATCTGGTAGAGGGAATAGGTGTTTACAAGCGCATGGCATGGGGCGTTGATTTTACTTACGCCTCATGGGGCGTTGGTTATACAAACGCATGGCATGGGGCGTTGATTATACTTATGCCTGTCATTAGGCGTTGATTTTACTTACGCCCCATCCGGCGTTGATTATACGTACGCCCCTTCTCCCGGCGTAAACTTTATGAATGCCACACTGGGGTAATCTTTACCACCACCCCACACCGCGCGTAATCTTTATCAACGCCTGCGCAGTTTATAATTCCGCTCCACAACCAAACGAAGATTATACGTACGCTTGACTAAATATACTCGCCTCCCACTACGTCACTCAACGGACTAAACTCAAATTTAGTCGTTTTCGTTACTCTTTAATCTTTGGGTTTAGTCGCACCTGCAGTCGCTCTTAGAGAAAGGATTGATCAATGTGCAAAAGTCTGGAAACATCTCCATGGATGGTGCTCAGGTTCGTATCAAGTTTGTCTTTTCAAAACTACATAATAAGAATGGTGCCAGGATCGCTATAGGAATTCAAGAAGCTCTACTTCCGGATAATTTCAGCAACTACTATGGGAGAGGCAAAGGAATTTTAAAGATCAACAATCTGTGCAATTCAGTTGTGCAGTATCTCGGCTCAAGAAGAAGTTTATCTAAGTGTGATGCTTTCACAAAACAGGGTCTAATAAAGCATGTATATACATATGAGATTAGTGGCAACCAGCAGGTTATTTATATTAAACTATTTGGTCATGATGCTTTCATCAAGGAGAAGCTTGCCACTTTGGGACCTGGAGAGAAATCATCAGTACCCTCTGGCCAGTCTTGTGTTGCTGTGATGGTACTTATACTTACAGCTAATACGAAACGCGTCAATGGAGATTGTAGTGGTGTAAAGAATAGAAGCTGTGTATGGTGCTGATGTCTCATGCAAGAGTAAAAGCTTTTGCAGAAGGGAAAAGCGATGACTTGGACATTTTAGCAGTAACTGTTTGTCCCGTTATCCAGAGTGAGTTTGTGAACATCAACCTGAGTGAAAAATTGAAGCAGCAAATAGTTTATTCTTCGGCTATTTCTGCCGGTGCAATTCCATCATGGTGTAGTCAACTAACGGATGAGTATAGCTTCTCATTTAATTTTGAAGTAAAGTACAATCTTGGATACAATGCTATCCTCAAAGGTGAAACACGGAATTCGGGGGAAATGTTTTATCAGTTGGTGGTCACTACTCGGAAGGTTTACTTCATTGATAGGACTTTTGTCTTTGATCGCGGAAAATTTAAATACGCATTTCATGATGCTTTGAACGATATTTCTTGGCTACATCAGTTTTTCATCCCTAGAGCAATGGCTTTTGTGTTTGATCGTGGTAAGCTGTTGGACGAAGGAAAAGATCTCATGTTCTATGATGACAACTCGAGGTCGAGTTTTTATCAAGAAGGGTGGACTGATGTAGGACATCTCGGCCTTAGTCTACAAATTATCTTATTTCCCTTTTAGTATTTTTCTTCTTTTAGAGTTTTACTATTTTTAGATTCTTTCATGCCTATATAAACAGCCTATGTCGTTCTTAGAGATACACATTATTATCATTATCAAGATTATCAATACAATCTTTGTTTCAGAGTAACCTATCTTCTTCTTTTCTTTCAACTTATTCAAGTTATCTTCGTCCCTTCTCATCCCTTTTCTTCCTTCGCATCCCCTACACCTCCGAGTTGTATTCTTCCGAGCAAGTTCTACATTATATTTTCGATAAGGGTAGTCTGGTCATTTTTCGCAGCATAATATTTATTGCACTTTTCCGATAAGGGTAATATGGTCATTTTCACAGTGTGTTATATTTACTTTATTCTTTTTAATAAGGGTAGTTTGGTCATTTTTATAATCTCCAAAATATGTATTGCACTTATTTCTAATAAGGGTAATATGGTCATTTTCACAGTCTGTAATATTTACTTTATTGATTTTAAATAAGGGTAGTTTGTTCATTTTTCACAGTCTCCATCGTATTTATTGTACTTTTTCCAATAAGGGTAATATGGTCATTTTCACAGTCTATAATATTTACTTTTTTTATTTTAAGTAAGGGTAGTTTGGTCATTTTCACAGTCTCCACAATATTTGTTGCACTTTTTTCCAATAAGGGTAATATGGTCATTTTCAAAGTGTGTAATATTTACTTTACTTATTTTGTTTTAAGGGTAGTATGGTCATTTTAACAGTCTCCATAATATTTATTGGACTTATTTCCAATAAGGGTAATATGGTCATTTTCTAAGTCTGTAATATTTACTTTATTTTTTTTAATAAGGGTATTCTGGTCATTTTTACAGTCTCCATAATATTTATTGCATTTATTTCCAACAAGGGTAATATGGTCATTTTTACAATCTTCGAAATTTGTATTGCACTTATTCCGATAAGGGTAGTCTGGTCATTTTTACATTCTTCTGAAGAAGAAAATATTTTTGTTGTGGTTTTGTCGACAAAATCGAGAGAAAAGGTTGGTATTTGTCCAAGTCAAATTTCATACAATGTCATGACTTGTTGACTTGGTCTTGATCCTGTTTTCTAATATTAAGAAAATAAAAAAAATCAATATTGATTTTTAGAAATTAAATAAAATTGTTATTTTGTATAAATGTTGCGAAAGTAGTGTGACAAGCAAAATCCTTAGTGTTACTAATTTGGGGTTGTTTTAGATGTGGTGAAATTTTTGGTTGGAAACATCATTTTAGATTACAATTGTGATTGTCTGGATAATTGTCAACAAATATTATTGTCATTAATAAAAAAATTTAATATTCCTAATTATTATCACGAATACAAAATTTAACAACAGTTTTAATTGTTGCAGGACTTATCACAGGTGTATCAGTCACTGAAAAATAAACTGTGACATGTTACACTGTGAGAAAATCCTGGTTTTGGTGTAGTGATTGTTAATTCCTGATGTGGATAATAAGTCTCATGGTAGGAGTTTGTGGAAGAACGTTACTAACATGGTGACAACGGTGCAAAATATGGTAACTTTCACGGTAAGAAATGGTAAAGGCATCCGCTTTTGGAAGGATCGTTGGCTTGACAGGGGGAAATTGCAAGACTTGTTTCCAGCTGTTTACAAGGCGGTGAAGTCTAAGGACGCAACAATTTATGACATGATAGCAGATGAAGCTTGGGTTTGTGATTTTAAAAGACCTTTAAATCTAATGAACAATTAGAATGGGATCTTTTGAGAAGAGACTTAAATCGTGTTCCTGAGCTTGTTGAAGATGACGATGAGTTGGAGATTATGGAGAATTTTAGCACCTCAAGATGTTATGAAAGACTTTCAGGCAACCTTGAAGAGTGCGGTTTTGATAAGTTCCTTTGGAAAGGTAACATTCCAAACAAGGTGAGTTTTATTATTTGGGCTACTTTTCATGTTTCGTTACCTGCCAGGGATATGTTGCGTCATCGAGGTGTAAACATTGATAGCGAGCTGTGTGTTTTATGCAATGACGTCAAGGAGTCATCAAATCACATGTTCATTCATTGTAAGTACTCTTTTAAGATTTTGAATTATTTCATTAAATCCTTTAGGATAGCCTGGCCATTACCAAGTACTTTGATTCAACTGTTTAAAGCTTGGTCTAACAATGTGTTGAAAGGGAGAGGTAAGGATGTTTGGAAAATACTTCATTATGCGGTTTGTTGGATTTTGTGGAAGGAGAGGAATGGAAGAGTATTTGGAGATTGTCACAAGAGTGTGCAAGAAAACATTGATTTGGTTAAGCAATTGATAGTCTTATGGTCTTGTGACAATGATACTTTTAGGTATTTTGATCTTAGCTTAATTTGGAGTAATTGGGATTCTCTAATGTGTATGTAATTTCGTTGTATTAACCTTGGCTTGATCCTTGGTTTCCCTTTTTCTTTCTAATATAAACTTCTCTTCGAAAAAAAATAAAAATATTTAATTAACAAACAGGTTATGACTTTTTCCTTCCATTAATGACGTTTACATATATCGACCAGCACAATTGCTCATGGATCATCCTACACAACTAATTTATAATGATTTTTCCAAAGCCTCACCAAAATTGAAGGCCACTGGATATCATGTTGGGAAAATTGGCACCCCGAGTGCAGCGGAATCACATGATCACAAAGGGAAATTGGTCATTTGAACCAAACACGGGAGAAATAATAAGAGAGAGACAGAAGATTAACAAGCACACACAACCACAACACAAGATATACGTGGTTCACCTTTACAGGCTACATCCAAGGCAAACACCCCCAGAAAAACTTCCATTAACATCAAAGACCATTACATGCTCTTTCCGCAACCCAAGACAAGAACCAAAGAGTTAACAAGACATACCCGAGAACACCATTAAAGAGACCATAGAAAACCAATTCTCTAACCATTCCTCAAACCAGCCTCATGTCTTCTCTTCTACACCGTCTTCATGGTTGCCAGTAACAGAGGAGAAACATGGAAACCATCTAGAAACTTGTTTTAGGGAAAAGCCCTAAACCCGACACACTAGAACACCAAAATCCTCTGTCTACAAGTTTTTCTCTCACACCGATACTGAGCTTCACGGTATCACTAAACCCTCCCTACCAAAGAGACCAAAATCCTAAGCACAAGGATTTACCACTCTTCTAGGTTGGATTGTCCTAAACACTACCAAGGACCCCTATTTATACTAGTTAGCTAGAGATATAACTTAACCTCTAAGTGGCCAACTCCAAATTGAGTTCCTATAAACTAGGACTTTCTTAGCCTACAAACTAGGACTTCCTTAGCCTACAAACTAGGACTAAGATTTTCTTACATGGTTATTAGAGTTTCATTCAAAATTGGACTCTTCAACGACCCCATGTTCTAGAATAAGGCACCGTCCAACAATTCTCCACCTCGGATCATGCTATTCATGCATGAGACGATCAATACACTAAATCTCCTTCGTCTTCCACTAGAAGATTACTTCTGAAGCTCAGACCTGAACTTCCATCTTCATAGAACCATCTCTTTGACCAAAACATCATGATGTTGATAAAAGTCTTCAAAACATCTTCTTTATGAAGAACACTTGTGAAATTGATCATGTTTCACAAACACCATGAAAATCTTCAATCACCATAAAAAAATCCTTGCACAGACTCCACCATTGATCACCAAGAGAACCATCCAGAAGAATCACCATTAGCTCCACCTAACCAGTAAGCTAACAACATATTGAACTCTAACCCAGAAAGGAAGAATTAGCTTCAATATCATACTCCATCACATGTCATGATTAGCGTGTATCTGAAACAGACCATCATATATCTCCACTGTGATTCACAGGCTTAAATCCTTTGAGCGATTCCCAAAGCCATCACCAATCTGACACACTTTTACCACCATCACACCCAGCATACTCCCTCAGAATATATACAGTGTGAATGCAAATATTACCGTGGTACATGCTTTCGAGATTGGGCACATTCTTGATATTCCGTGCAATCCACCAAGAATACTTTAACATAGATTTAAGAACATAAATCTATAACATCTCGTGCATAACTTCGAAGCATTGATGAACTGCTTCTACATGAGACTTCACAGTCTCATCCTTTCTTCAAACTTTGTAACCCATTCTTTATAGTGTATGATTACTAACACCCTTCAAGAAGTAAATGTGTATTCCACCTTATTGGACCTTTTTCTGCATCCCATACTACATCATAAAACTGAATGAAGAACATACACTTCTACCAAGTTGAACCTCGATTTGTAAATCATATCACAAATCCATTTTGTGTAAACACCGGTTGAAACATTCTCTTCAAAATATATTTCTCTACCCGAACAATAAACCATCGTTCAATTCTAGGTTCAATCAAACCAGCCCGTCCTCGCTTTGATACCAATTGTTGGGAAAATTGGAACCCTGAGAGCAGCGGAATCACATGATCACAATGGGCAATTGGTGATTTGAACCAAACACGGGAGAAATAATAAAAGAGAGACTGAAGATTAACAAGCACACACAACCAAAACACAAGATATACGTGGTTCACCTTTACAGGCTACATCCACGGCCAACACCACCAGAAAAACTTCCATTAACATCAAAGACCATTACATGCTCTTTCTGCAACCCAAGACAAGAACCAAAGAGTTAACAAGACATACCCGAGAACACCATTGAAGAGACCATAGAAAACCAATTCTCTAACCATTCCTCAAACCAACCTCATGTCTTCTCTTCTACATCGTATTCATGGTTGCCAGTAACATAAGAGAAACATGGAAACCGTCTAGAAACTTGGTTTAGGGAAAAGCCCTAAACCCGACACACTAGAACACCAAAATCCTCTGTCTACAAGTTTTTATCTCACACCGATACTGACCTTCACGGTATCACTCAACCCTCCCTACCAAAGAGACCAAAATCCTAAGCACAAGGATTTACCACTCTTCTAGGTTGGATTGTCCTAAACACTACCAAGGACCCCTATTTATACTAGTTAGCTAGAGATATAACTTAACCTCTAAGTGCCCAACTCCAAATTGAGTTCCTACAAACTAGGAATTTCTTAGCCTACAAACTAGGACTTCCTTAGCCTACAAACTAGGACTAATATTTTCTCACATGATTATTAGAGTTTCATTCAAAATTGGACTCTTCAACAACCCCATGTTCAAGAATAAGGCACCGTCCAACATATCATTTGTATCATATCTAACAAGATGATAATTGAAACTCAATACCGAATTCTCATTCATTCTGGCCCCACAAAAAAATGATTTGGACTATTCTGGTAAGAGTATTTACAAATAGAACTCTCTCATTCATTCTCTCGCCCGATAGCAGTTACATTTTCTACTTGCGTTGCTTTCAATTGCTTTTGAGAAAAAAAGAAAATTAACCCCCACTTACTCGATCCACTTCCCACGTTACAGAAACTAATCTCCACTTCTATCCTGTAAAAAGAACAAACCTCTGATCAAAACTAATTCCACTACTTCTTACGGGTTTCCCTTCTTCATAGTTTCTTTCTTAGAAATCGACAGCTTTAACAGGGATTTTCCATTTGAAATAGTATTGTCATATCTGGATTCTTGCACTCTTCTTTTTCTTCTTTGTTTTAAGGATTTTGTCATGTTTCCGGTTTAGATATTAGGTTTTTGGTAATTTTCGTTGGTTTGCAGGAAGACGAGTTCTCTACTTCTGTTATAAAATTTAAACCAGTTTACAAGTGGTAATTGTCTAATTTTTTGTGATTCAAAATTGAAATAATATTTCTCTCTTTAGTCACATAATGTTTAAAATTTTGTTCTTCAAACTCATCAGAAAATAATTGTTCATCAACCTCATCACAAGGATGAATTATATTTTTGTTATCCAGTTTCTTCAACTTCCAATTAAATCCAATTTGTCTTTGTTTCCAAAAATTCTTCAGCAGTGCCCTCGGCATCAAAGTACGAAAACCCTCAAATCAAGCACAAGATGAATATGTCTCTGATTAAGACATTGAGAATCCATACATCGATGCATGTAAGTTTTTTTTTTCTTTAGTTGCATATAACATGTTTGATAAAATAACTTACTCAGTTTTTTTCTCACCTTACTTCATTTGCAGTGATGTTTCAGTTCATAAACAAAGGGGTAATTCCATTAGATGTTAATGTTGACATCTCTGAATGTGATGCCTAAGACACTTAAAACCCAGTCATGGATCTTGAGATATGTAATCAAAACCTAACTTTGTTACTACTTAGAATGGTGATTTCTTTTTATTGATAATGACACTAAATTTTCACTAGATTTTCTTAGAATTATATTTCTGAAGATTAATTTTTATATGGTAAAATTTGCAGATAAATGCTGCTAAGGAGGAAGAAAAAAGGATTGCATCCAAATCCAGGAATGATCTTTTATGGAGGTAAATTAAACACCTTGGTTATCAAACTTCACCTGATTATCCTCTTATCCTTTTCTATGCTCAAAATAAATATGCAAAATAGTGAACACTTTGGTCCTTAAACTTCTCCATTAATGTTAATCAGTTTTCGATATAATTCAAGGTTGGGTAAACTTAGGTGCTCTGCTGGTGGCAATTCAGTTAAAAATATACCTTATGAAGTAGTTGATCAATCATATTCATAAACTCATTATGCCTTTTCTTTATCACTTCCATATGGAAGAATTATCCTATTATTACTTTCGTTTTTCAGCTGTATCAGACTATCCCTCTGACTTTGATAATACACATTCACTGCTTCTACTGAACAAAATTGACTATTCTTCCCATCTTCAACAACATCTATCTGCAGACCCGTTTCATAATTACGGTAGGGTAAGTATATAAAATCCTTCACAATTGGAGTTCTGCATAGTGGTTTCAAATCACAAGGTTTTTTGTATCGTTTTTTGTTGCTTACCTGATGGCCTTGGAAGAAGGGTACAACACCACTATATCAGAAAATTCAGTATTTACCTACGTTCAAACATTACTCCATGACAAGCCACTGACGTCCTTCCCAGGACCATCCGGTTGAATTCTTTATGGCGTGTAATAAAACAAGTATTTTAATTAATTATTGGAATATGCTTATTTCTTCATTTTGGTTTACTAAGTATATATACCTTATGTGCTTACTTAGTGTTTATGCTGTCAGCTTTGTCAAGAAATAGGAAAGTGTTGTCTAGCTCTAACTGATGAATTGCCAAAAGGAATTTTATGAAGTACATACCATCAGTAAGTTTTAGATCCACTATAGATTTGTGTTTCTCATAAGGTGCTGCCCATTTTTATATTTATATTGGCAGTGTTTCTGAACCAGATGAATGTTTCCCATCATGTAATGCTACATAAATTGTGAATGGTCTATGACAGGAAACAACTTACCTCAATGTGTCATCAAGAAGAATAGGCCTTCTGTTAAGAATTTGTTCATCTAAAATTCAGTATTATAGCTATTGCTGTCATTTGGTACGAAAGGAAAATATTTGTATTAGCTCAACTTTAGGGGTATCAAGAACAAATCATATTGTTAAAATTGTTTCTTTTTATGTTGAATGTTTCGATAGAATGTTTTTACACTTTCTGTTCCCAACATGAGTGAGCTCCAGAGTCTAATGGATCTGATTATCCGACTTTGATGTCTTGATAGGTAGAAAGAACCAGGCTAAAATAGGATAAAAATTAAACAAGCTTTGTCACAACTACAAGGAATTTCATCGGGGTTGAAAGGACATAGCATACAGTGCGTACATTGCCGAGATCTATCTGTCTTTACTGACATCCAGTTCCAGGTTGGTCTTCTTTTTCCATGGTTAGATATAAGGATTGACCAGTTTCACCAAAGACTTGGTTGCCACTGGACGATACGCAACTTACCGGTAGGGAGCTTCATCTGTTTCGTGTTGACAGTTGTTAAGTGTTCCCTAAAAATTGTGCAAAGAAGTTTTTTTTTTTTTTTTTTTTTTAATTTTGATACGATTGGCAGGAAGTTACAATCCCATACCACAAAATTATTGTGGTTTCTCAGCCAAAGGCGGGGAGGTATCCCGCAGACTACCAAAATAATCATATATAAAAGAAACGAGATAATCAAACTCTAAATCCTTTGTTCGAGAACCAGCAACATGATTGAGAAAATTAAATTCTCTACAGATCCATATATGAAAGGTTATCTATGTACACGGTCTCAAGATGGCAAGACCAAAATAGTACCAGTTATACCATCGCCATCGGTTTTTCTATACTCAGCTGAAAATATGTACTGTAGCGATGAAGACATATATAGAAATTGTTTACGAGTTATATGTCGGCTTAGCATTGGGGCTCGGGGAACAAATTTTAAGCTGTAACTGAATTAGGCTATACTCCCCGGTGCGAAGCACGAGTTAGTATCTAGTTAAAATTATAATCAAAAGCAATTGTAGATGTGCTTAATTGACTTTGAAAAGTAATTATACTGGTAATCGTTAACTCGTTATAACTAAAATGTCATAATGAGTAAGGAAATTCTCTACTTGAAGTTACTTTTGGTCACATAATTACACAGCTTATATTGCTTATAATTAATTGTCTTTGGAAAGGCCAATTCTTCTCTGACATTTCCTCAAATCCCTGGTTGCGTCTCCTGAGAAAGAAAGAAAGAAGGAAAGAAAAAACGAAAAATTCTCTTTGGGTATCAGGATTTCGTTTCAAGTCCCCAGATCACTACCAAGTTATCTGCATCCGGAGAGTCTTAGATAAAATTGAAGTATTTAATCTTTTTTATTTCGAAGTCTACTCCTCTAAAACAAACTCATGGAGGCTCTCTCAGCCAGGTGAGTCCTTTTTCAGCACTTGCTCTTAGTTTCTCTAGGTCTGGTGTGTTTCGGAATGGTTGTTCTCATTGGATCTCGACTGGTTATAACGAGACGTCAGTGTATTTTGACATCGAACAAGACATAGTTAAGACACCGCCGTTACCAGATGTACTTAAGTCCAGTAAAATCTTCAACTAGCTTTTCCTTAATATTATACAACATACAGTTTATCGTCAAATCCCTTCGATCCGCATCTTCTTTCGGAGAACATACTGTTTACAAAATCAATCTTTACTCCGAACACCCTCATTATTGCTGTTATAAACTTTGAGCAGATCGATCTTTCAATCTGGTGTTGGTGGAAGAAGAAAAAAAGGGAGAAAAACCTAATACCGCGAAGTGTAGGGAACCAAAATATATATATATATATATATATATATGCGTTTCCTGTCTGACTCGGAAGCTAATGGTTTCGATTCTTGCATCGACATCCTTTCCACGCACTAAGTTATGGTAATTGGGAACCTTTCCTAATCCAACGCTGATATAAATTAATCTATAAATTAATAAATCCCAATCCGAGTTTGAAGAGGTAATCTATTGAAGTTCTTTATATTGGTGCTCCTTTTTTTTATACCACCATTGAATTCAATTGAGGAAGGAAAAAAAAAAAAAAAGGCAGGGAAAAGTTCTTTATATTGAATTTCCTTAAATCCCTGCTTAGTTCTGAAAGAAAGAAATAAACAACGAAACAAAAAATCTATTACGATCGCTTTCCACCGGATTTAGTTTCTCTAAGGAAATAGGAATCCAATCCTTGTTTGAAGAGGAATACATAAGGTAATCAATCTATATATATAGTGGTCCTCCCCTGAATTATTATCAGTTAGGGAAGGGAAAAAAAAAAGGAGGCAGAAAAAATTATAATGGCAGACTTCGATTCTGGTATGAGAGAATCAAGAGACCTTGAAAGCGGGGATGTCAAAGTAACAGAAACTGCTCATCAAATTAGTCAAGATTCATGGCTACAAATTGCTTTTGGGGATTTTAATAAAATGCCACACTTCCGATTAGGTGTTCAAGAAAATGCCACCGTTTTTTTTCAGAGTTTATTAAATGCCACGCTCTTGACTTTTTCCATCCAAAAAACTGTTGACATCAGTTAGTGCCTACGTCGCATAGAATCAGCCCTAGTAAAAGACATTTAAGCCCCAAATCAATTAACTGAGACCGATTCCGATCAACTTAGCAAGGTGAGTCATTTCCGAGTTTGGTTGCGAGTAAGTGCCGAGCGAAATCAGAACTAACTGGTGTATTTTTTCTTCCCCAATTAATACCTAAGTAACCCAACTTTAGTATTAGATTGTCTTAGATTTGGTTGTGAACTTGTTACAAACATGTTGTATTCGTCTGGCAGTAAATGTATATGAACTCAACGGGGACTTTTATCAAACAGGATGTGTGCATGATGATGTTCAGCAAGAGATGCAGTCTTGCTCATGTTTTAAGACTCCTTTTTAACCAATCTTCCCTGAAAATTCAAATAGCATAGAGACCCAACAATCTAAACATACATAAACTTTATAATATCACCAATCTACGCCATTCATCTCACAAAATTAACGGTAGTATGGCTCCTCTTCTCGACTGTTTTCACGGCAACATAATCTACTTAATTTGAACTGATTTTTGAGTTTAGACTTTAATAAACTCTGAAAAAAAAAC
The DNA here is from genome assembly GCA_023529315.1 of Papaver bracteatum. Lineage (NCBI taxonomy): Eukaryota > Viridiplantae > Streptophyta > Magnoliopsida > Ranunculales > Papaveraceae > Papaver > Papaver bracteatum. The sequence continues at coordinate 77,378 of JAJJWX010004106.1, read as the reverse complement.
GGTGGCATTTTCTTGAACACCTAATTAGAAGTGTGGCATTTTATTAAAATTCCCATTGCTATACTTACCACCGGTATAAACAGTGCGTATGTATTGGGATATTCCGGCACGGTTATGGTTCCTTTAGGTTGGGTAGGAGGTTCAGTTGGTTTGGTTTTCGCAGCAGCTTTGTAGTTGTATGCCAATGTTCTTCTTGCCAAAATTCATGAGCTTGGTGGAAAGAGACATATCAGATACAGAGATCTTGCTGGCCATATCTACGGAAAGAATGCGTATGCTCTTACATGGGCATTCCAGTACATAAATCTTTTCATGATTAACACTGGTTATATAATTTTAGCTGGTCAAGCTCTCAAGGCTATGTACGTTATTTTCAGGGATGATCACGTAATGAAGCTCCCTTACTTCATTGTTATAGCTGGGTTTGTTTGCGCTTTGTTCGCCTTTGGTGTACCACATTTATCATCTCTGAAGATTTGGCTAGGATTTTCAAATTTCTTAAGTATCATATACATCGTCATAGCATTTATATTGGCGCTTAACGACGGGAAGAAGGCTACACCTAGAGACTAACCCAAACGGTTTAGGCAGACGTCTTAAATGGAGGATTAAGATCCACCTGTGGTCCGGGTCATAAATACGTCTTCTTTCCCAAATCTAGAACCTTGGTCTACCTCTATTGGATTGTGAAGCTTCCCAACAATACCTAAGTAAAAATATATATCTTTCCACTGGTAGCACGTATAGAATGGCTCGCTATACAGAGTATATCAGCTTGTTACTGATGAAAACATAAACTGTAGTGTATGTGCCTTGAATGATTAAAGTATAATCATGACTACCACTAATTAAGTGGACCTATCTCAATATGGTGTATGTGTAGATGTCGATCACTCTCAAGGTGGTGTATGTGTAGATGTCGATCACTACCTAGTGAACTCTCATGATGCCAACCATAGTGGAGCACTCATTATGTCGCCCTCTTGTGCTATATGTCGACATAATTAATCTCATAGGTCTTATATATAGGCCTTGCCTAGTTTCCATTTAAATGCATCAGAGAAGAAGAGAAACATATGTATCCTAGAGAGAGTGTGAGGAAGGCAGTGTAGGCTTGATCTTAAGAGAGGGTCTTTCAATCATACTCTTGTAATCTTGTTTAAATCATAGTGAAACCGTTATCGTCGTCTTCCAAAGTGGATGTAGATCATCTTGATCGATCTACTATAAATTCTTGTGTTGTGTGTGCCTGTTTTACTTTTGATTTCATTTCTATTTCAATTATTTATTAATTGTTCTTGGACGAGCCATTGGTCATAACAAATTGGTATCAGAGCTGCGGGTAAAAGCGATCTACGATGGCGGAAAAGTATGAGATGGAGAAATTTGATGGAAGGAATGATTTCAATTTATGGAAGCTAAAGATGAGGGCTGTTTTAGTGCAACAAGGTTTGGTGAAAACTTTGAAAGGTAAAATGGCTCTTGGAACAACATTGAAGGATGAGGAAAAGGATGAGCTCTTGGAGAAAGCACATGGATTAATTTTATTATGTTTGAGCAACGAGGTCTTGAGAGAAGTTGCGTAGAAACTTGAGACTCTATGGAACAAGTTGGAGAAGAGGTATATGACTAAATCCGTAACTAATCATTTATATCTTAAGAAGAAATTACATACTCTTAGAATGCATGAAGGAATGTCTATTATAGATCATATTGATGATTATAATAAAATTCTCTTGGATTTGGCAAATATTGAGGTCAAAATTGAAGATGAAGACCAAGCTTTGGGTTTGCTTTGTTCCTTACCACCATCTTATGATAATTTTGTTGATACCGTAATGTATGGAAAAACCACAATTTACATGGAAGACGTTAAAGAGGCTTTGAAATCTAAGGAGTTAAAGAAAACGGGTATTGATAGTAAAGATAATTCGGGAGAAGGGTTGTTTGTTAGAGGAAGAGGAAACCAAAAGGGAGGATTTGATAGGAGTAGATTAAAGTCAAGGTCTAAATCAAAATCCGGTAAATTCTATTGCTTTCATTGTAAGGAAAAGGGGCATTTTAAGAAGGATTGTCCAAAATTTAAGAATGTTGAGAAGAATTCAAACCAAGGCACCGCAGCAAATGTTGAAGCAGAAAGTGATGATGTAACGGTTCTTACGGTTCATACCGAAAGCTCGGGGAATGGGTGGATTCTTGATTCGGGGTGTACTTTTCACATGTGTCCTCATAAAGAGTGGTTTACTACTTATGAAGCTAGAGAAGGTTGTAAAGTTCTTATGGGAAACAATTTCACTTGTAAAGTGGTGGGTGTGGGTACAATTCAAATTAAGATGTATGACGGTATGGTGAGGACTCTAACTAAGGTTAGGCATGTTCCGGACTTGAGAAGAAATCTGATTTCTTTGGGTACGCTTGATTCAAATGGCTGCAAGTATCAAGGTGAATGTGGAGTTATTCGTGTCTCAAGAGTAAGTCTTACAATTATGAAGGGCGAGAGAATTAATGGTCTTTATACGCTGCAAGGTACTACTGTGATTGATGATGCGGTTGTATGTTCTTCAAGTTCGATGATGATACTACCAGGTTGTGGCATATGCGGCTAGGGCATATGAGCGAGGGGATTGGCTGTTTTGAGCAAGTAGGGATTGCTTTGTGGTCATAAAACAGGCAAGCTTGATTTCTGTGAACATTGTGTCTTTGGTAAGCAGTGTAGAGTTAGTACAACTATTCATAACACCAAAGGTATTCTGGATTATATTCATTCTGATCTTTGGGGTCCTTCTCGCGTTGATTCACATGGTGGTGGTAGATATATGCTGACATTCATTGATGATTTCTCAAGGAAAGTATGGGTATTCATACTTAAACACAAAGATGAAACTTTTTTCAAGTTCAAGGAATGGAAGACTATGGTTGAGAAGCAAACCGGAAGACAAATCAAGTACTTGAGGACATACAATGGTTTGGAATTTTGTGGGGGTGAGTTCAATGAGTTCTGCAAGGAACAAGGGATTGTGAGACACCGCACAGTCATAAAAACACCACAGCAAAATGGTGTTGCATAAAGGATGAACAGAACCATAATGGAGAAGGCACGGTGCATGCTCTCCAATGTCGGGTTACAAAAGAAGTTTTGGGCAGAAGTAGCAAACACATCAGCTTATTTAGTGAACATATCTCCATCGACTGCTATTGAGTGTAAGACTCCAAATGAAGTTTGGAGAGGTTCACATGATAACTATGAAGACTTGAAGATATTCGGATGTCCAGCTTATGCTCATGTGAATGAGGGGAAGATAGAACCTAGAGAAAAGAAGTGTATATTTCTTGGGTATGCAAAGGGCGTGAAAGGCTACAGGTTATGGTGTCCTGCAGAAAGATCAAACAAGTTTATTATCAGAAGAGATGTGAAATTTGATGAGCAATCTATGTTGAAGCCAAAGAATGAAGAACTAGATGGAAAAGATGAAGAGGGTGTTAGTAATAATGTGGAGCTTGGTGACAAGGTGGAACTTGAGGTGCAAGTTCAAGGAAGCAATGAGACTGTTGTTCCTGATGATGATGATGATCAAGATATTGTGCAAGAACCTTCCCAGGAAGAAGAAGCACAAGGTCATCAGTACAATCTTGTAAGAGACAGAGAGAGGAGGCAAGTTAGACCACCTCAGAGATACGGCCATGCTGATTTGGTTGCATATTCACTTGCAGTAGGTGAGAGCATAGATAGGGATGATCCAAGAACCTATGAAGAAGCAATCGGTGGTGAAGAATCAGCAGAATGGGGAGCATCTGCAATTAAAGAAATTGAGTCTCTTGACAAGAATGGCACTTGGGAGATAGTTGCAAGACCAAAAGGGCAGAAGATTATTGGAAGCAAATGGGTCTTCAAGAAGAAACAAGGTACTTTAGATGGTGAAGGAACAAGGTACAAGGAAAGGCTTGTGGAAAAGGGGTTTACACAAAGAGAAGGCATTGACTACAATGAGGTATTTTCTCCTGTTGTTAAACATAGTTCTATTAGAACATTGCTTTCTATAGTTGCTTTAAAAGATCTAGAATTGGAACAACTAGATGTTAAGACAGCTTTCCTTCATGGTGATTTGGAAGAGAGTATTTATATGCAACAACCAAAGGGGTTTGAAGTTCCTGGAAAAGAAGACCATGTATGTTTGTTGAAGAAATCTTTGTATAGTTTGAATCAATCTCCAAGGAAGTGGTATAAACGTTTTGATATGTTTATGGTGGCAAATGTCTATGAAAGGAGTAAGTATGATAGTTTTGTATATCACAGGAAACTCCAAGATGGTTCATTTGTGTATTTACTCTTGTATGTTGATGATATGTTGATTGCTTGCAAAGATATGTCATAAATACAGAAGCTGAAGGTGCAGATGAAGGATTTGGGCGTAGCAAAGAATATATTGGGCATGGAGATTCATAGAAACCGAGCTGAAGGCAAGTTGCATTTGTACCAGAAGGCTTACATCGAGAAGGTGTTGGAGCGGTTTGGTATGAAAGATGCAAAACCAGTAAGTACTCCTTTGGCAGCTCATTTTAAACTTTCTAGAAAATAATCACCTCAAACTGTAGATGAGGCAGAGTATATGTCTCGAGTTCCATATGCAAGCGCAGTTGGTAGCATCATGTATGCTATGGTTTGTACAAGGCCGGATATCGCACAAGCTGTGAGTGTGGTAAGTAGATACATGGGAAGTCCCGGGAAGGCTCATTGGCAAGCTGTAAAGTGGATTTTTAAGTATCTAAGGGGAAGTACAGATGTTGGTTTAGTGTTTGATAAACACTATGGTGATTCGACGAATGTTGTGGGTTATGTTGATTCGATTATGCGGGTGATCTTGATAGAAGAAGGTCATTGACAGATTATACTTTTACATTGTGTGGTAGTACTATCAGTTGGGGTCGGTTTTCAAAGAACAGTTGCATTGTCTACAATCGAGGCAGAAATACATGGCGCCGCGAGAGCAGTGAAGGAAGGTATATAGTTGATGGGTTTGGTTGGTGATTTGGGTTTCAAGCAAGAGAATGCAACTTTGTTCTGTGACAGTCAAAGTGCCATTCACTTGACCAAGAACCAGATGTATCATGAGAGAACGAAGCACATCGATTTCAGGTATCATTTTATCAAGGATGAAGTTGAGGAAGGTAGGATAGCGATGATAAAGGTTCCTCAAATATAACCTGCAGACATGTTGACGAAGCCAGTTCCAAGTATCAAGTTCAAGCATTGCTTGGACTTGGTTGGTGTCAACATGTGTTGAGAGCCCCTGAGGGGCTGAGCGAAGACGATGATGATAAGTGGTGATGGTATTCAAGTAAAGGTGGAGATTTGTAGTGTATGTTCCTTGAATGATTAAAGTATAATCATGACTACCACTAAGTGGACCTCTCTCAATGTGGTGTATGTGTAGATGTCAATCGCTCTCAAGGTGGTGTATGTGTAGATGTCGATCACTAGCTAGTGATCTCTCATGATGCCAACCATAGTGGAGCACTCATTATGTCGCCCTCTTGTGCTATATGTCGACATAATTAATCTCATATCTCTTATATATAGGCCTTCCCTAGTTTCCATTTAAATGCATCAGAGAAGAAGAGAAACAGATGTATCCTAGAGAGAGTGTGAGGCAGGCAGTGTAGGCTTGATCTTAAGAGAGGGTCTTTCAATCATACTCTTGTAATCTTGTTTAAATCATAGTGAAACCGTTATCGTCGTCTTCCAAAGTGGATGTAGATCATCTTGATCGATCCACTATAAATCCTTGTGTTGTGTGTGCCTGTTTTACTTTTAATTTCATTTCTATTTCAATTCTTGATTAATTGTGCTTGGAAGAACCATTGGTCATAACATAAACCATTATGAAACAATCTAGAGAAGGTCACAACCATTAGAACTCCATGAGTTCCCAATTTTGTATTCATACTCGAATGGCGAACAATATATCATAATACCATTCAAATTAGTCTGTAATATATCTCCTATTGAAGCACCTTTCAACTACAGCCCAACCAATTTTCCCTCTTGCCACCACAATTTACATGCGAAAGACAAAGTGCATGACACAATCGCATTCTTTTCTCTTTCCTTTTACAAAATGGTAAAGTTTGCTATCAATGCAGAAAAGAGAGGGGAAGAAGCAATAAAAGCTAAGATCCAACTACTTTCCCACCGTATGGCCAAATCCACATACATGCATCCAAATCTTGACAAACAATTACGCTTGTTACTAGGATTCTCAATTTCTTCTCAGCAACAATGTACCGATGTACGTACATACTATTGTTAGAATTTTCGTATTGCAAAATTAAATCATCCATGGGATATATTCTCAGTTCTATCATCTTAGCACAACAATATAAGCTACGTACTCAAATCCAGAGAACAGACGAATGAGAAAGTCTATCCTCTCTAAGCAATAACTTCCTAATTGTTAAGAGGTAGGACTTGACAGAGAACATTACTTCTCTCTGTCGATCTTTTAAGTTATAACTCTTAAAAACCCGGAACTACTCGTACCACAAACTATCCCAAGAATATGGTCCCATCACCCCTCCACTATCCCACCTAAAGGCATGACACAATCAAGTAACTACACTAACAAATATGCACACCTAAAGAAACACATGCCTTCTGTCTCGACCTTTTCTTTATAGGTTCCAACGCATAAACTTCATTCTCAGCTAAATGAAAATGTAGCCTTGACCCAAGGCATTTGTCCGACACGTAGCCTTATGGCGTGGGTCAAGGCTATGCTATTAACACATTTCCCATTCACTGATTAACTGAAATCCGCCAGGAAACAGAGATTCATCAATTTCAATCAAATGAGAACACCAATGCACACATTGTAATCTTATATACTTCTAGCACCACAGGATGCTAACAAAAATACAAGGAAACCCCATGTTATATGCTACTAAGATCACATTGGATCCTCCTTTGGATAAATACCCTAATGAACACTTAGGATTCAACCACTACGGAAAAAACAGTAATCTACAACCCCAAAAATCAGTTGTAGTACATATACGACAACGTTTTTCCGTAGGTTGCATAAGGGGGGGAGGGGGGTTGTAGAAAGTCCTCCAATCTATACAACTTTTCAGATGAGTCGTAAAGATAGTTGTGGTTTAGTCTTGTACAATGTTTGTTTCAGTTGTCAAAGTATTTCGAAACTTGATCTTAATGCCTAACACAACCCATACCTGGGTTGTGAAAATAACTCATACACTACCGTTGTTTGGGTTGTAGGACATTCGTCAACAACTATGGTTAGAGTTGTATGACATCTCGTTGACAACAATGGGAAGAGTTGTATAACATCTCGTTGACAATTTTAATTCTGAGTTGTGGTACATATTGGATTTTAAATTTTTTTTTTTTTTGAGAATTCAGATACAAAATTAAATTTGTAATACTTAAATAACCATATATTTACCAGAAACACAATACATAAATTTGCTTCTACCAGCTCAACTCTATATTACAGTATCACCAGAATTGCGCCAACATCTGCAGCTCAGTTTCATACACTACAACCATAAGCATACATCTAGTTCATACACATCTCATTCAATAACTCAATGCAACTACCTCCATCTCTGTCAGTCCCAATTCAAATAATTGTTTATCTTATAGTGCTAGAATTGTGGTCGCTGGCAGTGTCTTCTAGAGTGTATTACTACCATTTACTTTGGGGATGGGACTGCCTTAGACTTGGCAGCCTCTCTTACCTGCAACATAAAATGCAGAACTCAGATAAAATGATAAGACGATGATGCAGACAACTTGAACAGATGCAACAATGTAACGGAGAAACTAAAAATTATAGATGGAAGTAAAGAACTAAGTTGCAAGATATATATGCAAACGAATTCACATCTCCGTATCTATAGAAGCTACTTTCAAGATAAGTAAGCACATACCACTTATAAATTTTAAACACTAAACTGTAAAGATAAGCATGCACTTACTTCATTATTTGCCTTCGCAGACAAATCGGTCCTCACCATTTTTGAACACGTACAACTACAAAAACAGGTCCAAAATTAGAAACAATCCCATCTGTGCAAAAAACACACAATACTAAACAAGGTGTGCCAAGCAATCTGCGTGTAGTGAATCTTACTCTATTGCACTACTAGCAAACACTTTGCTGCTCTACCCAATTTAAAATTCTTAATCAGACAACCACTTAAAAAATTTACATCTCATATGATGTGTAAAAAACTGCGCATTCTAAAACCTTCAACAAATACTTGTGTTGTCAGTCAGAATAAACTACGACCTTCTAACATCCTTGAAAACAGCACGATGGTCAAAGTTTCTGAGTGCATAAAACATTCACCTTTGATTCAAATTAAACAAACAATAGCTCTATAGAAACATAACAATCTCCTCTACAATTTTCGTTAAGACATCATGACCTGAATAGGTCTCTAGAATACCTATAAAAATCCATAAAGACGCCAACTAACCGCAGTTACAAATAATTTTCCATCCTTGAAAACAGCACGAGGGTCAAAACTTGAATATAACACATACCCATCAACCACATCAACATCACATAATTTAGTCAGAAGATTTCATACCATTGACACCATTATGATTAATACCTTACCTTTAAGAAAAATCAAATCTCAATTCAAAAATAAATAAGGAAATTAGGAAATTTTTGTTAAGACGAGGAACGTCTCTAGCATACCTTCCAGGGTTAGTGAAGAAGATCATTGTACTTATCATTTACCTTCATTTCATTTTCTTCACAGATTCATTCAAATGGCGTTCACGAAATTAGCAAACTCTAGCCACATAGCACCTCCACTTTGACTATAACACTTCAATTACCTAATACGAATCACCACAAGATTAATACGTTATTCCCACAATTCCTCACCACTAGATTCAATCAATTCCATCTCCAATACAAACGGCTATAATTTACATTCCCACCACACTAGACTACAATTCCTCGACTAATCATTCGATTGGAGCTCCATACACCATGAATCGATGGTCGTAACTTACTTCCCAAGCAGTTGCGCAATATCCCACAAATCTGTTCCATTATCTCGAATTTGATGCATCGATGTAGTCCCAAATTGATTGATCTTTTTTAATCGGCTTGCCTGAGTTCCAATCTATATAAACGACCCCATCGTTGCTCTTGAACCTTCACCGAAATCTCTCCTTGTAGCAGTCGCTGCATTGAGACTGCAGTATACTATTGACCTAACCCCAGTTCAGTTATGCAAACCTTGGCTCCGAGATCGAAACCTGGACGTGAGTGGACTACTATAAGTTTCTACCCACAACTGACCCAACATACGGTGGGTTATGGCGTGCCTCACCCATAGTCGATCCATGTCTTGGTGGGTTGGGTCGGGTGCGGGTATTTTTGGTCGGGTACGGGTTGGGTCGGCGGGTTGGGTCGGGTATGTACACCCCTATTACAGGCTGTGAAAATGATCAAACTACCCGTATTGAAAATAAAGAAAATAAATATTACAAACTGTGAAAATGACTAGACTACCCTTGTTGGAAATATGTGCAATAAATATTATGGAGACCGTGAAGATGACCAAAATACCCTTATTGAAAATAAATAAAGTAAATATTACAGACTGTAAAAATGACCATATTACCCTTTTTCGAAATAAGTGCGATAGATATTATGGAGACTGTGAAAATGACCAGACTACCCTTATCAGAAATAATTTAAGTAAATATTACAAATTTGAAATGACAATATTACCCTTATTGGAAATAAATGCAATAGATATTATGGAGACTGTGAAAAATGACCAGACTACCCTTATCGAAAATAAGTAAAGTAAATATTCCACACTTTGAAAATGACCATATTAACCTTATTGGAAATAAGTGCAACAACTATTATGTAGACTTTTTAAATGACCAAACTACCCTTATTGAAAATAAAATAAGTAAATATTCCACACTTTGAAAATGACCATATTACCCTTATTGGAAAAATGTGCAATAAATATCATGGAGATTGTCAAAATGACCGAACTACCCTTATTGAAAAGTAAATATTACATACTGTGAAAATGACCATATTACCCTTATTAAAAAAAAGTGCAATAAATATTGGTCTTTTTTTTAAGGCTCAGTTTGAAATTTTCTTATATATAAAAATAGATGTAAAATATAATAATATATAAATGTGGAAGGATGGTTGGAATACCTCACTTGGACACATGAGGCTAAGGTTCGACTCACTTGAGCCTCATTTTCTTTTTCATTTTTTTTACAACTCTTATAAGGGTTGTGGTAGTAATAATAAAAGAATAGGACAAAACTACCAATATTGAGAGAAAGGAAGGATGGTTCAGGGCTTGTGCTAACACCTAGTAGGCTTGTGTTCAAATCTCTCAAACACCATTTCTTCAAATAATTTTTTTAAGGCTCAGTTTGAATTTTACTTATATATAAACGTAGATGTAAAGTACAATCAGTTATCTAAACGTGGAAGAATGGATGGAGCACACCAGATGGACACGGGATACTCAAGTTCGAGTCCCCCAAGCCTTATTTTTTTATTATTTTTTTTTTACAATTCTTACAAGGGTTGTGATGGTAATAATAAAAGAATAGAACAAATTTACCAGCACTGGGAGGAAAGAATGATGGTTGATAGCTTGTGCTAACATCTAGTAGACTTGTGTTCGAATCTCTCCAACATCACTTTTTCAAATGATATTTTTTTTTATCTTCAACAACACTTATAAGTGTTGTCATACGGTTATTCACTACCTTAACGAGATGAGTCGTTAAAGTCTATAAGTGGTCACTACTCTTTGCACAAAAAACGTTGTGATATTGATTCTCGTCACGACTCTTTGTTCCAGTTTAGTCCTAAGAGTTGGACGTTTTTATACTTTGACAACTTTTGTTTGATAAAGGTTGTCAAACATACCACCTTTCACAACCTTAAATTTACGAGTTGTGAAGTTACAGTTGTAGATTACTGTTTTTCCCGTAGTGAACGTTGTCTGGGTAAACATTGGTCAATAAAATGAATCAAAAATTCAAAACCAGGGCTCATACCTTAAAGAACAATTTTATAGCAACTTGAGTGAACTTTCTTTTCTCAACTCTTCTTCGGCAATAACTCATTATATCACAAATTAGGTAACAATTATATCATTGGTCAATGATCTTCTGACTAGTGTCTACAAGATCATTGCCAAGGTCTTGGCCACCAGGTATAAACTTGTCATGGATAAGCTCATTTCCCTGGTGCAATGTGCATATATCGAAGGTAGGCAAATTATTGATGGTACTGTGATTACTAATGAATTAGTAGATTGTAGACTAAGGTCTGGGAATGATGGTGTTGTGTGCAAAATTGATCTTGAGAAAGCTTTTGATAGAATCAATTGGAGCTACCTGGAATTTGTGTTAAATCAAATGGGATTCAGCAGGAAATTGTGTAATTGGTTAAGGTTTTGTTACTCTACTTCATCTTTCTCTGTTCTTATAAATGGATCGCCGTTTGGTTACTTCAAAAGTATAAGAGGTGTTAGACAAGGTTGTCCAATCTCTCCTCTCTTGTTTAACATTGCAATGGAGGGCTTCTCAAGATACATGGATAGAGCTGCAAATCAAAGTTTATTCAGTGGTTTTTCGGTTTCTCCCAATAGTATCGTTGTCAATCATTTACATTATGCAGATGATACCATTTTTTTTTGTAGACAATAATAAGGAGGAGTTACATAATTTGTTCTCAGCTCTATATTGTTTCGAGTACATTGCTGGTTTGAAGGTTAACACTTCTAAAACCAGACTTATAGGAGTTGGTGATGTACCTGAACTAACTTCTTGGGCTGCTGAATTTGGTTGCTCTACGGACTCCTTACCTTTCATGTACTTGGGGATGCCGCTTGGTGCTAAGTCAGGTTCGAAGAGAATTTGGGATCCGATCTTAGAGAAATTTGGTTGCTCTACGGACTCCTTACCTCTTTGTTTAGGGCGCCTATTTCTGTCATTAAAGCTCTTGAAAAAAAGATGCGCAAGTTTTTATGGGAATACAAAGAGGGTGCAAAAACATCACATTTAGTTAACTGGAATTTGGTTCAAGCTTCAAAAGAAAGAGGTGGGTTGGGTATATGCAATCTTCGACTAATGAATCTAGCAATGTTAGCTAAATGGGGATGGAGGTTTGGTGTTGAGAAGAACAAACTTTGGTACAGGATAATCGAAGACAAGTATGGTGCTGACTTCTCTTTTTGGATACCGGGAAAAGTTACTCAATCATATGGAGTATCTTGCTGGCGTGTTATCGCTGACTCTGCAGGGTTAGTTGGAGAATACACAACTTTATTTTTGCATTCAGGGAGGCAGATTTCGTTTTGGAATGACGTCTTGTGCGGACAGATTCCTTAATCGACCGTCTCCCCTAATCTCTACAAGCTTTGTAGAAATAGAAATGCAAAAGTTGCAAATGTGATTTCTGGGGAAGGTGGTTGGCAGTTTGATTTCAAACGAGTACTCTCTAGTACAAAAGTTGATGAATATTCTAATCTTCTTTTGGTAATTGGTGATACACCACCGAACCTTGATGGTTTGACAGACACTAGGAGGTAGTCCTTACACTCTACGGGAGTATTTTCTGTCAAAACTCTTTACTCTAAACTTGTAGAGTCAGCAGGAGTGGATAATTTTCCTTCTCAATTTATATGGAAATCGTCAATACCGCCTAAGGTTAACATCTTAGTTTGGAGTCTGGTTCTTGGCAAATTTAACACCAAAGATATGCTTCTGCGCACTTTGTGGTATCAATGGAGAGACACAAGACCATCTTTTTTTACATTGCAAAGTTGCTTTTAGAGTTTGGTCACTGCTTTTACCTATCTCGTGTTGTACATGGGTCACTCACAGGGATGTAATGTCGCTGGATCTTTGCTTGGGATACTACAGTCTTCTCATCCGTTGCAAACTACGTATGGAGTTTAATTCCGTCTGCCATTTTTTGGTGTTTATGGAAGGAACGAAACAGACTCACCTTCGACGTCAAGCACGTCTATAAGACTGATGATGAACTAGGTAACGAGGCTAAAACCTTAATACTTCTTTGGGATCTGCAGAGATGGGAAAAAGAGTACATGTGAACTTATCTAGTTCAGTGTTGACAATTGGGAGAATTTTTTTATGTAACAAAATTTATATACCTGTTTCTGTAATCTTGTTTCTTCTCTTTTTTCTTTAGTCTACTTTGGTAGACTTTGGAGCTTTTGTACATTCTTTCTTTTCTATTGAAAGTTTTCACTTCCGATCAAAAAAAAAAAATAACTCATTATATCGGACAAAAATTAAGTACACCTATACATTCATAACCAGGGCACAATTTAAGAACATTTTCATAGTAAATCCAGTGAACAACTCTTTTTATGCATTAAAACTCACAAATTTATCATAGAACAGAAAAAGGCTTAAGAACACCAGTCTTAGATCCACCAGGTAGAGGATGTAGCGGACCATAATACTAACAGGAAAGAAAGAAAGAAAAAAAAATACAGGAAGGAAGGAAGGAAGAAGAACTTAGAGAACTCAGAGACATTCATATCAATAATAGTGAAATAATCCATATATCCATTCCAATCCATAGTAGTAGTCATACATGTCTCAAAGTTGTTATGACATACATACATAATATGATGAGAATCATCTCTGATCCAGTACATACATGATATGATGAAATAAAAAACAGCATGAATCTCTCAAAGGTGCGTTTTATTTAAATACATCATACTTACTACTATTTGTATAATCAAACTATAAGGTGGGGGCATAGGAAGATGTACCGGATCACGATAACACCTCGATGATGGAAAGGCAGGGGTATTTGGATAATCACATAATGCAGAATATGACTGAGAATACTTCAATAATTTAGTCAAGAGATAAGGTCAAAAATTAAAAATTAACTTTCTATAGGACTAATTAGATCGGCTTCGATAGGAGCTGACTAAAATATGGATTAATAATAATTTTCGCGTAAGAAAATTGCAAAACATAGTTTGGCTAACTCTGCCTATGTAAAGAGTGGTCAAGATTTGTCCTTCCTGAATTGCTATGTTATGTGAGAATAAGGTGATATCTAAGATTGAGGTATAATTCAAATCTTTTAGATTCATACCATTTACAACTGGATGCCTTGAAAAAAATTAACGTGTTGTTATTATTATTACAGGCAAGGGATACATTTACATTGACCACACTTGCGCAAATAGCTCACTTCGCAAAATGATTGGTGTTGCATGTACTGTCTAGAATGCAACGAGGAATTTGAGGAAACAAGGCACCAGAAGCAGTGTCCGGAGTATTTTGAATATAGTAACTTAGACCCGATGTAATACTTATGTTCTTTTTTTTTTTTAGTTTTTCCACAATCTATTTATTTAATAAAAATGAACATTGCAAATACATAACATCAACAAAAATTAGACAAATTACGTTTGAAAATAATGGCTACTGATGGTCCGGAAACGGCAAAAAGAAAAGAATTGTTCTAGAAGAATTGTTGGGATATACAACGGATTACTTGATACGAAATGAAAGAGGTATAACTATTTCGATTCTGAAATCACCTAAAGTTCACATAGAAGATGACATCAAGTTTAAAGTTAGTAACAAACATAATATGGCTAACTATAATGTTAAAAAAAACAAGATATATAAACTTAGAAATCCGAGGGACTTGAAGAGGCCAATTTTAAAAACTACAATCTTAGAAAGCATCGATCCACAATACCATAATTTTGTTTTAATAAATATTCAACGTAGAATATGTCATCTTTTGGTAAAGGATCTATTGACAACCTATTAATTTGAAATAGGATCAGGGAGTAGAATGTGTTCAAGGTTCTTTATGAGGTAATGTATTCCAATTGAAGGTAGGAACATACGGAATTGACAAAATGTCCAAGACTTTTGAAGTTACCAAAGCCGTCGTTAAGACGAATTGCTGGGCACAATACTTTCTAGAAGATTTAATGACAGAGGTTCGCATATATACAATCCCCTCGAAAAGGTAATGGGTACACATTTTAAACATCGTCATCTAATATTTTTTATCATTCATTCGATGCAAAAAAATACTATTCTCTGCCTATTTGGAGGATCGACAACATGATCATGATAGATGGGTCAGCTGGAGCGAAATAGGAGCATGTGGAGACTTTTATGGACGATATTGATTAGTTGATTTCACTGAGATGAGCGTTGCTGACGACATATTTCCAAAAAGTATTTAAACTTCCATGTTCATGTAGAGCATTATCTCATTATAAGCAATGAATCTAAATAAAAAAGTGTTTGGAAGTTAAGATTATATTTCTTTCGTTTGAGAAAATCTCCGGCGGTAAAATATTAAAGGAAAAAACAAAGAAAAAAAGAGAAGAAAAGTATTTTTATGACAAACACATATTAAATCATAAGGAGTTGATAAGTATTCGAGACACAAATTATACGATATAATAAAAATGAACCAACATCATGGCCCGTGCCGTTACGGCACTTGTTAATTGCTAGTATATATATATACAAGCCTCTAACCCGGTGCATACGCACCGGATTGATAACATAGGTGGAAGTTATATTTTTGTGCAGATTACTAAAATCTAGTTTTGTGAAGTGTATTGTTTAATAAACTTGAGATAGACGCATGGTATTCACATACCTTATTCATTTTCTTCAAAAAACTTGAGACGTAAAAAACATTCTTCTAAGCATTCCAATAATATCTCCTACAACCATTAAATTGTTAGAATTACCTCTAAACATGTTCTAAACATGTAGATTATTCTAGAAACAAAGAATATAAGGTAAGCCTCCATAGGCATAGTTGTTAGCCTCCAAAGGCATAGTTGTTAGCCTCCATAAGCATAGTTGTTAGCCTCCAAAGGCATAGTTGTTAGCCTCCATAGGCATAGTTCTCTTCTTCTCTTTGTAAGCCTATAAATAGGCATTTGTAGTATCATTTGTAATCATCCAAAAATATCAAAAACATTGTATTTTTGTTATCTAAACACTCAATCAATGAATCTCTCTATTTTGGTTCAATCTTAATATGGTATCGAGCAAGGTTAAGGATCCTTGTATCTAGTATTGAACCATGGGAGATTCAGATACTGAAAAAAATTCTAAAACCACAAAACCGTCTAAAGTTAACACTCTTGGAAGCGCACGATGGTTCATTACCTTTATTGATGATTGCACTAGGATGACATGGGTTTGCTTGATGAAATCAAAAGATGAAGTGAATAATTTATTTCAGAGGTTTCACAAATTAGTCAACACACAGTACAATAAAAAGATTCAAGTTCTTCGAAGTGACAACGGAGGCGAATATTTAAGTACTGATTTTCAACATTATTTAAGAGAATGTGGTATTGTTCATCAGACAACTTGTCCTAATACTCCTCAACAGAATGGGGTAGCTGAAAGAAAAAACCGTCACTTGCTTGAAGTTGTGCGTTCTTCATTAATATCAGCTCATATGCCGTTAACTTATTGGGGTGAAGCTCTTACCTCTGCAACATATGTGATCAACCGCACACCTTCTAGCACTATCATTTTTCAGACACCATTTCAAGCTCTCACTGAGGCAACAGTTTCACCAACAGTTCCAAACTTTCCACCACGCATATTTGGTTATGTAGCATTTGTGCACTTACACAAGAACCAACGGAGCAAGTTATCTCCCCGAGCTTTAAAATGTGTCTTCGTGGGATATGCTGCAAGTCAGAAAGGGTATAGGTGCTACCATCCTCCAACTAAACGAATGTACATCACATTGGATGTTAAGTTTCACGAACACGTGATGTATTACTCGAAGTCTGAACTTCAGGGGGAGTATGAAAAACAAATTCAGACTCTTGACTATGAAGAAGACATAATCGAAGAAGATGTTGTTCTTCGTATTCCAAAAGAACAGAAAGTTAGTGGGGAAGAAATTAACACAGATGGTGAAATTGAAGCTATAAATGAAGTTGAAGAAGATAATGCAGATGGATCAGAAGATAATGCAGATGAAGTTGAAGAAGATAATGATACATCACCAACCCCAATCCAACCGTTAGCCAAGATGTTCTTGAACCTGTAAAAGAAACAATTGCCAGAACGTCGGAATAGAGGTATCCCTAAAACTATGTATGAACCGATATTTCATCAAAAGCTAAATATCCCATGAGTAATTATGTCTCTAATCACCGTCTGACAGAATCAAATAAGTCATTTGTGAATCAATTATCTACTCAGTTATTCCTAACAGCGTGCGTGGAAGCATTATCTGATCCGAAATGGAGGGAAGCTATGATCGATGAGATGAAATCCTTACAAGAAAATAATACTTGGGACATGGTTGAATTTCCAGAAGGAAAGAAATTCGTGGGATGTCATTTGGGTTTTTACAGTCAAATACAAGGCAAATGGTGAAATTGAACGCTTTAAGGCAAGATTGGTTGCTAAAGGGTATAGCCAGACTTATGGTGTAGATTATAATGAGACATTCGCACCTGTAGCTAAAATGAATACAGTGCGAGTCTTGTTGTCTCTTGCTGCAAATTTGGGTTGGCCATTGCAACAGTTTGATGTCAAGAACGCCTTTTTACATGGAGATTTGTCCGAAGAAGTGTATATGCAGCTTCCACCAGGAATGATGGAGTCAGAGTTGCATAACGGAAAAGTTTGTAGGTTAAACAAGTCATTGTATGGTCTGAAACAATCTCCGAGAGCGTGTTTTGGAAGATTTACCAAGTCTATGAGAGCATTTGGTTATCGCCAGGCAAATTCAGATCATACTTTATTCTTAAAAAGAAATCGAGGTAAGATTACAGCTTTAATCATATATGTAGATGACATGATAGTTACAGAAGATGATCCAGAAGAAAGAAAGGCTCTCCAAAATTATCTATCAAGTGAATTTCAGATGAAGGATCTTGCTTCTTTAAAATACTTCCTTGGAATTGAAGTATCTCGATCAACAGAAGGAATATTCTTGTCACAAAGAAAATATGCCCTTGATTTGTTGGAGGAAACAGGTATGACAACATGTCAACCTGTAGATACACCAGTAGAGCCAGGTTTGAAATTATGTTCGGATGGAAACCAAGTACCTGTTGATAAAGGAAGATACCAAAGGCTCGTGGGTAGACTAATGTACTTGGCACATACAAGACCCGATCTTGCATATGCATTGAGTATTGTTAGTCAATTCATGCATAATCCTGGAGAACCACATATGAATGCGGTAATGCGAATCCTAAGATACCTGAAGTCTGCTCCAGGAAAATGGATCTTGTTTAAGAAAGGTCAAGACTTCAAAAGTATGGAGGCATATACTGATTCTGACTATGGTGGGTCATGTGATGATATGAGGTCTACTTCAGGATATTTTACCTTCGTTGGGGGTAATCTTGTTACATGGAGAAGCAAAAAACAAGGAGTTGTTTCACGATCAAGTGCAGAGGCTGAATGGCGAGGTATGGCGCTGGGTATCTGCGAAGTTATGTGGTTAAAACGTCTGTTAACCGAATTGGGGTATCCTCCTAGGAAACCAATTCGTTTGTCCTGCGATAACAAAGCGGCGTGTGATATTGCACACAATCCAGTTCATCATGATCGCACAAAACATGTGGATATAGATAGGTTCTTCATTAAAGAGAAGTTGGATAATGGGATCGTGGAGTTACCTAGAATTAGATCGGAAGAACAGTGGTGATATTCTAACTAAAGCGTTCCAAGTAAAATATTTCTGAAGTTTGTTGGCAAGCTAGGCATGAGCGACATATATGCACCAGCTTGAGGGGAGTGTTAGAATTACCTCTAAACATGTTCTAAACATGTAGATTATTCTAGAAACAAAGAATATAAGGTAAGCCTCCATAGGCATAGTTGTTAGCCTCCAAAGGCATAGTTGTTAGCCTCCATAAGCATAGTT
Source organism: Papaver bracteatum (assembly GCA_023529315.1). Taxonomy (NCBI): domain Eukaryota; kingdom Viridiplantae; phylum Streptophyta; class Magnoliopsida; order Ranunculales; family Papaveraceae; genus Papaver; species Papaver bracteatum. Next base: position 58,392 of record JAJJWX010004106.1, on the reverse strand, counting down.
GTTAGCCTCCAAAGGCATAGTTGTTAGCCTCCATAGGCATAGTTCTCTTCTTCTCTTTGTAAGCCTATAAATAGGCATTTGTAGTATCATTTGTAATCATCCAAAAATATCAAAAACATTGTATTCTTGTTATCTAAACACTCAATCAATGAATCTCTCTATTTTGGTTCAATCTTGATATAAATAACCAAAAATGTGTCCCTTTGAACTTCTGCCGGTAGAAAATTAATGTGTAATGCACCAATGTATATTGTAACACCGAACGGCTAACTGTTTATGTCGGAATTGATTGCTCTATATCTTAGCAAATTTTTTGTTTAAAACCACTATACTAAGCCTTTCATTCTAAAACCGAAGTAGATTTAGATTTTTTTTTGTTGTGTGTGCGAGTATGATATGGTGTTCATAATACAAATCAAAATCACTCCATTGGCCCTAACATTTTCACCAATACATCTTAGCCTAAGAAAGCAGATTATTTCACTGTGGTCTATGACCATTCTCAAGGTTAATTAGTTGATTATTTGATAGATTTTATTTGATTCTCAATTATTTCATCTTCCTCCTTGAATTTGACTTATAAAAGAAATGTAGCACACCTTTGGAGTTATCATTGGAACTCTCTACAACCGTGTACATGCAGTTTATGATGTTTATTTTAAGTTCCAACTTTCCGCTAACGTTAACTATCCATTTGTTGAACGTGTTGCCTCATTTCCGTGTACACGATGATGTTGAGATTTAATTGTTGTTCTTCCGGAAACACCACCACACACTGATCCACATTGTCTCTGAAGTCTCAACTATGAATTCTTCCCCTTTCTTGCATGTCGTCTGTTTCTTTCAGGTTTGGTTTCTTATCGTCAGGGTAACAATATTTTTTACATACTTTTCCTTTTAATACATCCTCATTATATATCATAAAAACCAAAAACCATAGTAATGTTGTTTGTTTATTTTCTTTTTTATATATCATCTAATAGCGTACCTTGTGTTCTCGATTGTTGTTGATTCTACTAAAGCAGTCTCATGTCCATTTTTTCTCTCTCAATGCTCGGTTGTTGGTATTTTTGATTTTCCAAGGACACCTGTGAAGAGTACAATTAAGAAGCTATACACATATACAAAATACCAACAATCCAAACCAAAATGTGTGCTACACAATATAATGCAAAATAAATGTACTGTAGTTTTTCCAGTTGGTTGGTCGCTGAGCAACGTGTTTGAAACAAAGCTTTTCCAGTTGTTATAGACTGCAGTTAGAAGAATAAATTCCAGGTCCATAAATGAAATCGCAACATCGCCCTACCGGATAATCTCTCAAAAAACATAGGAAAGAGTTCCTAACAATGACTCTTATTCCTTTCCTTGAAAAAAATTCGGTTTTTTTTTTCTTCCAGAATTATGTCTTAACAATCCGAGAAGCAGAGAATGACTGGCTTGAAGAATATTTGTTGTTTTAATATCAATGGATGGTGATGAATGTCCAAAGAGGTTTTCGTGAAAAAATATTATTGAGGTGGATAGGGGTGAAACTATTATTCTCTTATATTTATAGCATTCGAAAGATAACCAATATGGGTTGCGTCGTTTGGCTTCGGAGAACCTGGGATGATTCGTTTCTAAGAACTACAGACTATCTATCGTTGCCGGTTAGGATTTCCTTCAGAAGGCAACCTTTAAAAATTCCCTATTATGACCTATCTTTTGGGATGACATGGCAGTGATGACATGTATAGAGGATGACGTGGCTTTACCACAAATCACACTAATTATGGTGACGCCATCTGTCATTTTTAGGGCCCCTTATTATAAAGAAAGATTGTCTGCGCAATCCAGTTGATATTGACGACATATCCAACTGAGACTACTGCAACTTTCAAAGATACTCCCACAAAATTGAGACAACTATACAATGACATTTAGGACATCTTTTACTTTCAGAATAAATAACTGTTCAGGTCAATTCAACATTTGCCTTGAACGACAAGGCCGGACACCAATTTCTAAAATGTTCGTACTCCTAGTGTAGTATGAAGTTTTAACCTCAGTTTTTATCCCACAAAGGGTGCAAATCTGCTAGTTGGCCACAGAAAAATAGGTCCGAGCAAACCAAATTAAAATAGGTAATAAAGACATCGATTATAAGTCGACATGTAGTTTTACAACTTGATCATGAGATATAAATATCCTTCAAAAGAAAAAGATATAGACCCCTGCTTGATAGTAAATTGAGAATCTTTATAAATTACTTTATGACATAAAAAGATTGGATTTTGTGTAACCAATTTTTTGGTTCAACGATGAAAGGACAACAGTGCCCCTCCCTTTTATTTCAATTATTATACATATAACTACTTATATATCCTATTTTTTAACATGCATAAAATTCCCAACACAACCTGGTTGTTGGGAATATGGATTTTACGTCATGAGATTATCAACGGTTTGAACTTGCACGAAGGATTTCTTTGTTTTGGAACAAGAGACAATTAAGAAGAAGTTGGTTTCATTTTTCTTTTATTGCGTTTATGTGTTTCTGTAAGTAACATGTACGCCTTTTTTATAGGCCAACTCGAACTTGGAGAAAAATGCGATGGGAGTTTTAAAATGATAGTGGATCCAACACCTTATACTTTAACTTCACCAACTGGGAATACTCTACTATATTTGCATTAGTGACACCAGAAGCAGTTGCATCTATTATATTATCAATAATAATTCTGGATCAACTATGATCCCGCGAAAACTCTGGAAAAACATAAGGATTGAAAGTTTCAAAGCTTAACCCACAAATCCCATGTCATTCGGTTACAGTTTCAAACAAATGTCCCAACATGAAAACAGTTGGATCGCAGCGGCATTAGCAGAAAGACGCAGAAACAATTTCCAAACCGGGGAAACCACCAGCAAAGGAACTAGGTACACCACCAGTACCAACATTACTAAGACCACCAGCAAGAGTGCCTCCATCGTACGATATACCCTTTTCTGCCACATGACTCGCCTGGGACGCGTTCGTCTCCGATCTGGGAGCACCAACCTCATCTAGAGAGGGAAAGGTCCCGTATGGGTTCACATCCTCAAAGAAGGATTCATCAATATCACCAATAATACCAACAACATCATCATCAGAAATAAAACAGAGATCCACATCCATAGCAGAGAAATTCAAAGTAACAAAGAAACTATAAATTGAATATTGTTTTTCAAAAATTATTTGGGACTGCACCCAAGTAACTTCTGGGCTACCTACATACTCCGATTGAGGGGGACCAAACCAGAAACCTCAATTTATATTGTTGGAGATCAAGTCCATGTAGTTCTCTTGCATTACATATGAACTAAAAAATAAAAAATCAAATATTTCTAAGCCCACAAATCGTCAAAATTGAAATCGTCTACTGAAAAACTCAACCCTTGATCATCTAATTGATCTATCAGGTCCTTGTTGTTCTCTAGTATCATCTCCACGTCATAATCTTCTTGTAGATACTCCTCTTGTTGATGTTGTACTGGAATATACTCGTCTTGTTGATGATGTGCTGGAGCTGGTTCTACTCCCGGTTCCTGTGTTATTGGTGATGAGAAATCTGGAGGGATCAAAGTACTGGTCATGGGTGATGCTGCAGAAGCTTCTTGTAGATACTCGTTTTGCTGATGATGTACTGGAGCTGCTTCTACTTCCGGTTCCTGTGTTATTGGAAATGAGAATTTTGGAGGGGATGAAGTGGCCGTCATGGGTACTGATGCTGCAGGTGTCTTACGGTTGTTATGAATTTGACACAAAACTAGTTCATGCCTCTTCTTACTGCTAACACCACCACCTTCATGTTCGTCGTCCCATAATAACACGTACTCGTACATTATCCAGTCTGTTTTTTCACCAGCATCTTTCTTACTACTTGTTTTTCTATCAGCTGGTTTATTCTTTTTGTTGAAGTAGTAAACCAACATTTTCCTGTATCCGATAATATTATCATCTGCCGTTGTCTTCCTTTTCCTACTATTAGTGTTTTCTTGACGATCAACTCTTCCACGTGTAAGAGTGATTTCTTTGTCACCTTGGCTCGCTAACCAATATCCGTCTGGAGTTGTACGACTAGTTCTTCCGGTGGTTTGAGATGTTCGAGTAGTTGTGGTAAAAAAGTACCATTCATCATCGTGCTTTCGCTTTTTAAATGTTTCTGAATTGATATGCAAAAAAGAAGAAGAAGAAGAAAGAAAACAAGATCAGGAAACATCCTTGATTATAGAAACAACGGACAGATCGAACAAGGAGATTCCTAAAACAACGGAACTGAATTCTTGATATCCTCGCTAACATTGAAAGATTCATGTACGTGGAGTTTCATAAATTCATGCAAACATATAAAGATCAAAACCAGATAAAGAACAAAAAAACATGCATGCGCACATAAAGATCGAAACGAAAAAGGCAGGTTTTAAGAAGTGATCAAGTAAACGTACCTGTCAGAGTAATCGGGTTGTATTTATAAAGATCAACAAAGTTGATCATATTCGGTGGTAACTTCTGATTCATCACCTTGGGCTTTAAATAATCCAACAATAGTTCTTCATCTGTAGGTTTGAACCTAAAACCTGGTGGTAGCATCATATTCAGTTTAACTTCATCTTCAATAACCTTACCGCCGCTACTCATTGTTTTCTTAATCTTCTTCTTCTTGTTCCTTAACCCGATTGATTCAATTCTTTAACTTTGTATTAGAAAACCTGTGACTCCAATTATATATATATATATATAAGAAAGAAAACCTCTTGTTTCGCCTTCTTCTCTTCTAATCAATATAAGGACCCGGACCTCAGATATTTATAGACACCGGACCGACATCAATAGATACATAGAAACTTTTTTGAACTTCTAAATTCGAGACCTCGTCGTTATAACCTGTTTTTCCAGGTCCACCAAGGAAACCTTCTATAACCTGATTTCCAATACTGAAGGGTTTTTTATTTTATTCTGAGAAAGAGATGAAGATGCTGGACACAACAATCCAGGCACTTGACGCTCAATGGAATGGTCCGGATGTCCTGCAGAAGAAATCCAAAGCACCTGCCAACTAATTAAGGCATATGATTTTCTAGTTCAGTTAAAAGAAGATCCTATGATGGTCTCATGATAAGTCCTTGGACCCCTGAAGAGGACCAAAAATTTGTAATACACATTCAACTTCATGGTCATGGAAGCTGGAGAGCTCTCCTAAAACTTGCAGGTAGTCATTCAATCCTTCGTTAATCACTCTCTCTCAAGCATATCTTGTTTTGGGTCGTCTGTTATTCTGCAGCAACTGATCATACATGCATTATCGCATAGGTCTGAACAGATGTGGGAAGTGCTAGACATGATGATGGACAAACTACTTGAGACCTGACATAAAGAGAGGGAAATTTTCCCAAGATGAAGAACAGACTCAATCTTCACTCCATCCTTGGAAACAAGTAAGTAACACTATAAGGCTCATTTTGATTATGCGCGTTTAAGTTTATAATGCGTATACAGGACCCTGATTTTCTACTTTTAACTTTGCTCATATAAAGGTGGTCAGCGATTGAAACACACCTATTTTTTCTATTTTGTCTTGTTCCGTTAACACGCACCCGTATTCTACTTGCTCTTTATCTGTGTCTGTTAACTATATCTGAGTACATATACCCTGTAATAACTATCTTCTCTAGTGAATAATCGAAACCCTATTTTCCTCTATCTCTCTTTATCCACAATGTCTTTGGTTCTTGGGAGGAGGTTGGTGGCTTGGTGCAATACCATTAGAAATTGTGTTAATCGCCTAACAATGCATGGTGGCTCATCAAAGTTTAAAGAAAAGAAGATTTCGTTTACAGGAATTTTAAGCAACAAAGTTGAGCAAAATTCTGGTTTGCACCTGCACCCTTTTTCTTTGGCAGGCGCACAATTACATTTCATTTATGCATTTATTGCCCCTCCCTCATTTTAGCTTTTTTTTTTTTTTTTTTCTGTTCTGCGATAAATTTGTGAGGTGTAATTGCGTAAGAAGAGTTGGATGAAAGTTCACCGGATTTACTATATGAAAAAGTTCTTAACTTGTGCCTTGGTTATGAGTGTATAGGGTGTACTTTATTGTTGTCCCGGGATATATAATGAGTTATTGCCTAAGAAGAGAGTTGAGAAAAGAAAGTTCACATGAGTTGCTATATAATTGTTCTTTAAGGTATGAGCTTAGCATGTGCCCTGCATTAGGGTATTTATCCAAAGGAGGATTCAATGTGAGCTTGGTAGCATATAACATAAGGTTTCATTGTTTTTTTATTAGCAGCCTGTGGTGCAAGAAGTATTTAGGATTACAATGTGTGCATTGGTGTTCTCAGTTGATTAAAATTGACGAATCTCTGTTTCCTGGTGGATTTCAGTTTAGCAAGTGAATGGGAAACGTATTAATAGCATAGCCTTGACCCACGCCATAAGGCTATGTGTCGGCCAAATGCCTTGGGTTAATGCCACATTCTCGTTTAGCTGAGAATGAGGTTTATGCGTGGGAACCTGTAAAGAAGGTTGAAACAGTAGGCATGTGTTTCTTTAGGTATACATATTTGTTAGTGTACTTACTTGATTGTGTCAAGCCTATAGTTGGGATAGTGGAGGGGTGATGGAACCATAGTATGAGTAGGTCCGGGTTTTTAAGAGTTACGAGGATCAAAAGAGAGCAGTAATGGTCTCTGTCAAGTCCTACCTCTTAATAATTAAAAAAGTTACTTCTTAAAGAGGATAGACTTTCTCGTTCGTCTGTTCTCTGGGTTTGAGTACGTAGCTGATATTGTTCTGCTAAGATGAGAGACCTGAGAATGTATCCCACGGATGATTTAATTTTGCAATACGAAATTGTAACAACAGTATGTACGCACATCGGTACATTGTTGCTGAGAAGAAATTGACAAGCCTAGTAACAAGCATATTTGTTTGTCAAGCTCTGGATGCATGTCTCTGTATTTGTCCAAGTAGTTGGATCTTAACTTTTATTGCTTCTCTCCCTCTCTTTTCTGCATTGATAGCATACTTTACCATTTTGTAAAAGGAGATATATTTCAGAGTATTTTGAATGATATTATGATATATTGTTTGCCGTCCGTAATTTGATTTTCTCAAGATAGTTAATTCTGGGATTTATAGTAATCAATCACGAGAATGTTGTTATTTTCTTGAATTTAGATATTTGCACCGTAGTTGCAAGAAACCTTACAACCACATCCCAAATTACCTAGAAGAGATTAAGTGATCATAACTAAATTTTCTTTATTGAATCTAAGAATTACAATTGCTCACAAGAAAAAGAAACTCACAAGGAGCTATCAATGAATTTGGTTTTTCACTTATGCACAAACTCACAAGGAAAAAAAAAAAGTGGAGTAATGAACTCTTTTACAATGGAGAGAAACAGAATGTTGCTTCAAGCTTTACTATTTGGAGAAAGGTTGTTGAGACTATGACAGGTAACAACTTCCTCGTAAAACTGGGTGCAAATTAATAATCTGAAACTAGGATGATCTCTTTTGTTCATCATGCCAGTGCCAGTCCAAGTCTTTACCCACAATCTCACCATTCATTGGTTGCAAACTACAAACCATATCCAACTGAGAATGCAACTATTTAGCGCTTTGTATCCAAGTTACAAGTCCCCCACTTTTTCTCTGATCTCGATGAATAAGTGACTGCTCATGCCAATTCAACAAGGCCAGTCACCAGTTTGGTACTGACAGTCTAATTTGGAAAAACTTCAGACCCCTGGCTCTAGTTTTAACATTAGTGTGTCCAACAAAGGATCAAATCTGCTAGAAAGTTGGTCACACCAAAAATAGGTCCCGAAGAAAACAAGTCGAGATGTAGTTTTACAACTTGATCATGAGATCTTTGGTACTACAGATTATGCTCAAGTAGCCACTGAAACATACTATTGCTACAGGGAGTTTCACCTTCTGGAATCCAAACCATGTAATACTGTCCCTCTCGAGGGTCTAAGGGGATATGCTGAAAGTTTTTTTGGTTTTGGCCCCTCCATTAAAATCCTGGCTCTGCCGGAATTGATGTTAAAAAAAAAAAAACCAATGTGGCTTCAACTTAAAATGTAGAAGCTGTGTGCCAACCTCTAGGATCTAACTTTCGCAGCCATGGACAACCTCACAAACGTACTATACTACTATGTGATGCCAAGGGAATTCTAACAGTGATCTAGAATTATTGATCATGGAATAGGTACTTACTGGTGGCTAAATTTACGTAATGATAACATGTCTTGTCTAAAAGAAAATAAAAACTAAAATGAAGATCATCCATGAGTACAAAGACTATTGACTTTCTTACTACTCCTTCTGTTCCTATTATAAAGACGGAATATGACGTAGTGCGACATTTTTCAATAACTAGAAAAATGAAGTCATTGTCTACACCCCACCCCACCAAATATATACCTCTGCTAAACAAACTTAAGCAAAAGATCCAAAAAGGAACGAAGATGGAGAAAGATAAAACGAGGTTCTTGACATAGATGTGATACCTTTTTCTGTCCCTTCTCTAATGTTCCTTTCTTTTTAATCTAACGGAGACTGGACACTAGACTTAGCGGATTCATATTATTTCATCACATAGCATATTTCAGGGTCCAAGATCTGGCAGTCCTCTTATACTTGGCTTTGTTAGTCTTGTACATGCATGTACGCAATCTCAGGGACCAAGGGATCATCAGGATTCGGTAAGGGCTGGACTCCACTGTTCTTTGAGAATGTCGAGGCAGATACTGCCGCTGCAATTCATGTTTGGATGGAAAACTTGCGTTTTGAAAGCAACCTTTGGTGGCTTGAAAGGGTAATTTGTCGGAAAGTGAATGTCGATGAGAAACACACAGGCAGCATAAGGTGGATCTCTTTGACGACATTGTAGATTCGTCTGCTGTTGTAATTTTCACTGAAGTTGGATTTGAAGATATAGCAAACCAAAACAACAGTATTGATAGATTATCTTTTCTTTTTGGTGTTCCCATAACTTAGTGTGGGAAGGACGTCGGTATGATAGAATCCCTAGAATTCAAGTTTCCTTAAATTTGACTGAATAATGTTTTGTTCGGGATGCAAGTTGGAAACCATTAGCTTTCCTTTTATTAGCTTTCGGAGCTGTACAGGAAACGCATCATCATCAATACTCACTTCTTTATATAAAGGAGAATCCTTTAAGGTGATGTGTAGAATCCGAGTCCGAATTTGTTCACACTCCTCTAACGATTATCTCATTACCCTTCATGTTTAGAATCACGACCCTCGTTACATAACTCCCTAAATAGAATCAATGGTTGAGATTAAAACATTACGTGCACACTCGTTAAGGAGTGTGCACAAATTCGCACTCGTCGAATCCACGTTCACTTTCAAGAATTCTAGGTAATTATAGCGCCACATCATCGTACAGTAGGCGTCACATAATATATTTTCAACAGACACTTCTTTTAACCAACAGGTTTGTGTTTTGGAGAACAAGTTGCTGAAAAGATATCCTTTAGCCAACAGGTAAGTGCTTTGGAGAAAACAATACACAAACTGACGCAGCCTATTACAAACCAATGCGAGAAGTTATTTGATTGATACGAAGAGAAACATGTTTTGTAACTTTTGTTAGATAGTCGTCTATTACCCGAGAAAATCTCGACGATATATGACAGGATATAATTTTTTGGATTACCTGATTCAAATAAATCTTGGGTGAAATAACAATAAATACTTCTTCGTTAATTCATAAGTTATACAGACTCAAAATCTTTTGTTATGACCAATGGCTCTTCTAAGCACAATCAATAGAGAATTGAAATAGAAATGAAAAAAATGTAAAATAGGCACGCACACAACACAAGGATTTATAGTGGTTCGATCAAGATGATCTACATCCACTTTGGAAGACGACGATAACGTTGTACTATGATATGAACAAGATTACAAGAGTGTAAACTCCTCTCAAGAACAAGACCTTGTTCTTGCTCTTACTCTCTCTATACACTACTAATGTTTCTCTCTTTTGTTTAGGAACTTGAACTGATTTTGGGATGCTTATACAATGGAAACTAGAAGGCCTTATATAGGTTCTATGAGGTAGTGTATATGTTGACATAGAGCACACAAGAAACATAATGGGAGCTCCACTTCTTAGTGGTTGTTCCACTTCTCTTAGTGGTAGTTCCACTTCTTAGTGGTTGTTCCACTTCTCTTAGTGGTTGTTCCACTTCTCTTAGTGGTATCAAGGCACATTACACTACATCTTTGAAGGCCAGAGGCCATGAGGAAATACACATTGCATTGTCGCTTTCGTGAAGCTTTCTTCTGTCCGATAAGACATGTTAACCATCGCCAGTTCCCAAGTATTTATAGAAAATAATTGAAAGGTAATTTTATTAGGGGAATTAATTTTAAATACCTGATTATGGAACAGACTGTTAACCGTTCGGGTTTTATTATGCTGCTTCCTTTTGATTTTGGAATACCAGGAACCATAGTGGAACAAACTCTTAAACGTTCGGATTTATTCTGCTCCTTCCTTTTGATTAAATTGAATATCATCATCATTCTACATTAGTAAGTTAATACATATGTATTTACGATTCCTTAATTTCTATTTAGATAGATTTGTTGATACTTAATAATAACTTGACGAAATCTATGGGAAATCATCCAAACCCAGATGACTGTGATATTGGGACTGATTTGAGTAACAATTGATTATTATTTATACTTTTTTGTTTTAAGGTTTAAGGTTGTTGTTATATTTTGGACATTAACAATTATTGCTGTTAGTATCATCCCACATCTTGCATGTAATATGTTCTAATAAAATAAAATTCTTACGATGAAGTATTGGTTTCAATGGCAAGTGAGGCATCTGGGTAATTATCACCAGCAATAGATCATGAAGGTTGATTACCAAGGAAATACACAAAGATAAGGACAAGGAGCATCTAAGAATGTGTCAATATGTCACCACCATTAATCCGAAGAATTAGGAAATGATTATGGTCAGACTCAAGATCGTAATAATTATGATAAGGTTCCAGGTTGGTGTTGCGTTGTGTGCCTTTGTTGCCAGTACGTGGTGACAGGGTCGAATTCGAGCTTTATGCTCTGGATGGTTCAATTCATCTTTTGGTTGTGTGTCCATACATTTTAGGAGAAAGTTGTCGCAAAGAAACTGGAAAGCCCGTATGAGTACAAATTATGTTATGTGGGAATAAAATCAATAGTAATATTATTACTTCCTAAAGGATCAAATGCAGATGGATTCCATTCCGGTATTTATTGAAAAGGAGAGCCTGCAACTTAAACTAAATTCATCTACCGTCATCACGGATGGGATGGGCAAAAGTTTCTTTTATTGGTGTTCTATGTAATGCAGTGAAATACACAAAGCATTACGTGAATAGAAGCAACAAAGAATGACGAGAGAGGATTTTCTCACGGGTTCGAATTCAAACCTTTATGTTTTGGATGGTTTAATTCATCGTTGTCACAAAACTCTATATGTATAGTATAGGAGCACTTCTATATTTAAGAAATAACAATAAAATTACATTCTTGTCATTTGCAAGCTTTTATACCAAGGAGTTCCCTCCAATTTTTTAGATGATGGTGCAGCGGTGAGACATTTCTTGTCTTTAAGGCAAGTTGTGCAAGGCTTGGACCGGCGTAAAACTTTAGTCCAACTCTCAGGAGTTTTTCTCTAGTCGACCCGGTACTTGCTACTAGAAAAGACTTTGGTTTTGGTTTTGGTTTTGGTGCAGCGGTGAGACAAGTAATTCTTCCAACTCCTTGAATCAGGTATCTCTATCTCACTCATGTTTAAGATGGATGTGCTCTGCCAATACTCCGCCAACTTTTAGAGAGTTGCTAGAACTTAACAGAAAAAAGAAAAAAAAAGTCTAAAAATGACAAACTGCTTTGAGGCGAGCCCTTCAAAGACATCTTTCGTTTGGCTTTCATGGATACCATAAATGTGCACAGGTTCCTAGATATCACAATTAGTACGCAATATACATTTTCGATTAGGAAAAATTATCGACAAGATATCGATAAAAAGAAAAAATTATTGACAAGAAGCTACTCAAAGAGAAGTCAAGAGAAGGCAATAATGAGTAGATGAATCATATTAATAAATTTAGGCCACGCAACTGCGCGGGTTTACTGAACTTGTATACATATATTTTGGTTCATCGTTTTCTTACACATCGCAGTATTAGGTTTTTCTCCCTTGTTTATTTTTTCACGAACACCAGATTGAAAGATCGATCTGGTTAAGGGTTTCACAAATCTTAAAATTGCACCTTTCTCGGCAAACAAAATGTCTTCATCAACGAAAACAGCATTATGTATACAACTCAAAGATAAAATCGAGCTGACGGATCAAGAGAAGAAAATATTTGACAAAGTTATTACGAGTTGTTGATCACGAGTCTCTAACTCAACTTCGTGTTGCTTTGGTGGATGGGTTCGGGATAAGCTACTTGGAAAAGAGAGTAATGAAATTGATATCGCACTAGATAATCGAAGGAGATGATTTTTGTGATATGGTTAACGAATACTTGTATTCTTTGGGAGAAAATAAGCGATGGGTTGGTGTTATTAAATCCAATCCTGAAAAGTGTAAACACTTCACAACAGGAATTATGAAGTTGACGAGGGGTTGAAGGAAGCAGCTGAAAGTGATTAAGTCAGAGATGCTATGAAAAATAAAATTAGCAAGGATAGAATTGGTGACGAAATCAATCTCATCGTGCCTGGCAACCGACCGGTTCAAGCAATGATGGATGTATGCGGTTCAGCTATTTTTTGGGTTGTATTTGCTCGTTCTGGGAGCCAAACGTATCTGACAGGCATTGTGTTGCTTATCGATTGGATTCTCGAGTATTCATGATACGCAAAGAGGGATTTACATGCATTCATCACTTCTTCTTCCAATTAGAGGAAAGGGCACTGGTTCTGCAAATGTTGGAAGATTACACAGAGCATCAGAAGGATTCATATCATTGATCCCATTGTTAACAGAATCAAGCAATACAGGTAAAGCAGCTGGTAAGGAAAGTGAAAAAACCGCAAATCTTGAGTACTGACAGGATCGCTTTTACGGGGATATCAATATCAAGGAAAAAAAAGATGCCGAGAGTTTTAGTTGGTGGCGTGTTTCCTAGATGATTGCGACATAATTGTACTACCCCATCAAGGTGATTTAGGCATGCGCGAAACCTTGTTTACAACAGATTGAAAATGCCGTTGTGAACTAGGTGTCGAAAACATGTGCGAAATACCATTGGCCGATGGGAAAGAAATCATGGAAATGTTGGGGATCAAGGAAGGAGGAAAAATTGTCGGTAGATGGAAGCACGAATTGCTTGTATGGCAACTTGCCGATCCCACTCGTACTCTGGAGCAATCACTTGATTGGATGAGAGGCTGCCTTTCAAAACGTTGAGAGGTGGAGCGACTATTCCTTGTTGTGTTCTCGCATCTCTTATTTTGATAAAACACTGTCACTAGCTGAACCATGTCGTCATGCTGAAGTTTCTAAGCATTCACAAAGTGGATCAGTTGACACACTCTAAATAGAGTGATTTTAGACTGACGGAGTAAAACCTCGTGAAAAATCGTTATGGGTGAAAGTGCGTTCTAGTTTCATTTCGTAGGGGATATTTTTCCCGAAAAAACCTCAGTCTATCTAGCATTGGTTACTCTAAATATTTGTTTTTGAATTTCTTTATTTGTTATTACATCGAATTCCTTAATTATTATTTTTTTGTATTTTTTCCCAGGGCACAAAATTTTATTATGTTTAGCCTCCACTATTGCACATCCATAATTTGTCATCTGTTTTCCAAAACCACTAATTACTATTTGTGGAATAGTGGTAATAAGTAATATCTCAAACACTTTCATTTAAACATATTATAAGAATACAACTTTGAACAAGGGGTTCTTTCAACTTGGAAACAAGGCATTACGGCTGCGAATATATGCAGTCTCGATTGATGAACGGTGATGAGCTTGTCATTTCAAGATTTGGACTGGCTCGACCATGATGAACTAGAGGGATCATCTAGTTTTAGATTATTGATTTGCATAAAGTTTTACCATTAAGTTGTTACCTGTCCTAGTGTCAACAACCTTTCTCCAACTACAAGGAAACGTTCATCACTCGTGTTTTCAAACATTTTTAGTCTATTCACCTAATACATAACAATCGGCCAAAATTAACGGCCGACTGTGAATTTAAACGCAAAGATTTTAATACTTCTTGCATCACTGGCTGTTAACTTAAAAAACAACCCAATGTTATATGCTACTAAGCTCACATTGAATCCTCTGCATAAATACCCTGGTGAACACACTCAACATTGTCCATGTAAACATTCGTCGATAAAATGAATGCACAATTTCACAAAGTATGGGTTTTTTGCAGTTCTCCCAACAACTGGAACTGATACTAAGTCATAATGACGGGGATGATGTTGAAGTAACTCCTAAAATTACTGAAACAAGGTATTGCAGTGCAGATTCATCCAAGTAATTAAGCATGACACTGTTCATATTTTCTATTTGTGTTGTTTGTTAATCGCAGCTTTAGAACTTGCCAGAGCATATAACATGAGGTTTCCTTGTTTTTTTGTTAACAAAGATGTGGTGCAAGAAGTATTTAAGATTACAATTTGTGCATTGGTGTTCTCAGTTGATTAAAATTGATGAATCTCTGTTTCCTGGTGGATTTCTGTTTAGCAAGTGAATGGGAAACGTGTTAATAGCATAGCCTTGAGTCCTTCATTTAGCTGAGAATGAAGTTTATGCGTTGGAACCTGTAAAGAAGGTTGAGAAAGTAGGCATATGTTTCTTTAGGTATACATATTTGTTAGTGTTGTTACTCGACTGTGTCAAGCCTTTAGGTGGGATAGTGGAGGGGTAATGGAACCATAGTATGAGTGGTTCCGGGTTTTTAAGAGTTACGAGTCCTCGAAAGAGAGCAAAGAATGGTCTCTGTCATGTCTTACCTCTTAACAATTAGGAAGTTACTTCTTAAAGAGGATAGACTTTCTCGTTAAACGTCTGTTCTCTGGGTTTGACTAGGTAGCTGATATTGTTGTGCTAAGATGAGAGACCTGAGAATGTATCCCACGGATGATTTAATTTTGCAATACGAAATTGTAACAATAGTATGTACGTACATCGGTACATTGTTGCTCAGGGCCGTCTTACGGTTTTTGGGTGCCTAGGCGAGTGCGATATATCGGGTTTTTTTTATTATTACTAGATCAAAAGTGAAGTTAAAATTTCAGTTTAGGGGAGAGAAATTATGTATTTAAAGTGATAATTTGGATCCAACTATGCGGGTGCAATTTTTTTTCCGTCATTTTTAAGCTAGATTTTTGTTTGTAAACTTGTTATTTGGCATAAAATAAGCCCCAAAAATTGGTTGTTAGTGATATTTATAGGTGATACAGAAAAAATTTAGTAACAATTATCTTTATTATTACATTTATATTGTTGTTACAGAATATTTTCGTAACACTAATAACTGTTACAATATATATGTTAGCTTTAAAAAAAAAAAATTGGGCCCCTAACAATTTGGGGCCCTAGGCGTCCGCCTAGGTCGCCTTGCCCCTAAGACGCTGAGAAGAAATTGACAAGCCTAGCAACAAGCATATTTGTTTGTCAAGCTCTGGATGCATGTCTCTGGATTTGTCCAAGTTGTTGGATCTTATCTTTTATTGCTTCTCTCCTCTCTTTCTCGCATTTATAGCAAACTTTAGCATTTTGTAAAAGGAAAGAGAAAACAATGTGATTGTGTCATGCACTTTGTCTTTCGCATGTAAATTGTGGTGGCAAAAGGGAAAATTGGTTGTGTAGGAGATACGAATAAGGGAAGGATCATTAATGGACCAACGAGCGACATTAATGATGTTCAAAAGAGAATTGGTCCCAAAGTTGACTTGCAAAAGAACGCCCTGGTCAGCAGAAGCGGTCTCCAAAGAGGAAAAAATGACCGTGGAAGAAGGAGGAGTAATCACAGAAGAAATGATATCCTTTGAAACAAAAAGGTGCGGTTGTATCTTTCACTGATGCGGGAATATTCACAAAAGTAGATATAGTATTAAACTTCAGTTGGTACGATAACACTACATGATAGAACCAAAACAATGGAAGAAACCTAGCTTTATGGGGAACACTCTATTTTTTCTCACTGGACAATTTTTTTTCTTTTCGAGTGAGAATGAGTATTTAATCCCTTGAATTAAGAAGTGTTCAATGTTAAAATGACATGTTTACCCTTGTAAAAGAAGATTCTCGAAATCGAAGAGCCGAGAAGGAAAAGGGTTCACAAGGGAAATTTGAAATCGAAGACGTAAGAAAGAAAAGGGTTCACAAGGGCCATAATCAATATCTGATAAAACGACATGATTGGCCTGGGAGATCAAAATACATTGGAACCTGTAGAGAATGTAGAAGAAAGAAAGATTTTTGTGAGTTTGAATTGGGATCTAACCTGTGACCTCAAGGTCGGAATTTTGAATTAAATTACCATTCAATTTGATTTTCATAGACTCTTTGGCTGTTATAATAAACCGATGAGCACATATCTTGTGCTTGAATTTGAAGTTTTCGTGAATAAATACATGGGTTAGAAACATATACATATTCATGGTTACTGATAGCAAACATGGAAAGAAAGACAAACAATGAGGATCGCCCAGTAAAAACCTTAATGAACGATGAACATAAAGATCTTATTGCACAATTTATAGATGTAAAACGCAGAGTAAACTGTGTTTAATTATTTAGATACTGCCCGAATTATGACGACACATTGCAACAATTTTCCAAGGTTCAATGCACTTATCTCGTGCAGTTTAATGTTAATTGTATAGTGGAAAACAAGAGAAAGAACTAAGATTAATGGTGGCATATGCCATAAGGAATTAAAAGCACAGAAGATTCCAATTAGAGATTTGGCAAATCTAACCTATTATTATACTGATTAACTAGATTTGTGTCCGTGCTACGCACTGGTCATTTTTGCTCCCTTAACCATACTTTGATTTGGTGTGCGCGGGGCTTCGCCCCGCCCCGTGGAACGCGTTTTTGATTTGGTGTGTGCTGGGCTTCGCTCCGTCTCGACTCGATGCATGGATGATTATGCATGAAATGTTGCGTAGGCGTCAGCAAACCATTGAGCCATCGTAAATATAAAAAACTCCCATATTTTTAATCGGTTCGCCTAAAACCAAAAACGTTAATACATCCATGCAAGTACTACATGTCTAATGACTGACTATTTTTCGTGTCTAACCACTCGAGCATCCTACTGAACTGTCGGCACGAAACAACCTACAATCATAGAATCATCAATCTCTATCGACATGCTCATGTTCCATCATACCAAGTCACCAATAAATAATAGGAACAACGAAATTAAGACTCTTCTATCACCTCCATCTCCATTATCACCAATGGCAGTCAATAACTCGAATCACAACTAATTTCACGACTTCAAGACTGTCAGCAACCACTCCCGTCACCACTTGCATCACATAGCACTCTTCCTTGAAAGGCAACAACTAATCTTCATCATCAGTAATCATACATGCATCATCGATGGCAGCAATTGCAATACTCTGCGTCTCAACCATTTTCTCTCAATCGTTTCAACTACAATGACCTAACTTGGGCCGTCATCATAGCAGATGCCAAATTCAAACTCTCCCCAAATTCCATCACAGATTACAAAGAGAAAACCACTTTTTTGCTCTCCAGTCTTACTTTTGGTAACTCAAGTTCTAAGACCTCAAACCCGTTGTATACAATATACAATAATACAAATACCGATAAGAACGTAATAACACAAAAAAAAGTAAATGTTTGCTTAATATAAGGAAGTGAAAATTAAAGTTTGCTTTAACCACAAAATCCTGATTTCCTCTTTTGGGTGAATCACGGATTTCCATTTTCACGTTTTTTTTATTTTTTTTTATTTTTTTTTATTTAACGTTTTGGAAATAAGTTTTTTCCCCCATAATTAAAGTACAGTTAAGTATAGGTGTAAACACGGTGTAAAAAAATTATTTAAGCTCAAATTCTAACATAAGTATTGTCCACCTACTTTTTTTGTCTATGCCGTTACTAACGAACAGTTAAGTATTTGATGTATCCAAATTGTAACCAAATTTTAATTAGTAGAACCAAACTTGCCACTTATAAATTTTAAACACTAAACTGTAAAGATAAGCATGCACTTACTTCATTATTTGCCTTCGCAGACAAATTGGTCCTCACCATTTTTGAACACGTACAACTACAAAAACAGGTCCAAAATTAGAAACAATCCCATCTGTGCAAAAAACACACAATACTAAACAAGGTGTGCCAAGCAATCTGCATGTAGTGAATCTTACTCTATTGCACTACTAGCAAACACTTTGCTGCTCTACCCAATTTAAAATTCTTAATCAGACAACCACTTAAAAAATTTGCATCTCATATGATGTGTAAAAAACTGCGCATTCTAAAACCTTCAACAAATACTTGTGTTGTCAGTCAGAATAAACTACGACCTTCTAACATCCTTGAAAACAACACGATGGTCAAAGTTTCTGAGTGCATAAAACATTCACCTTTGATTCAAATTAAACAAACAATAGCTCTATAGAAACATAACAATCTCTACAATTTTCGTTAAGACATCATGACCTGAATAGGTCTCTAGAATACCTATAAAAATCCATAAAGACGCCAACTAACCGCAGTTACAAGTAATTTTCCATCCTTGAAAACAGCACGAGGGTCAAAGTTTCGGGGTGCATAAAACATTCATATTTGATTCAAATTAAACAACCAATAGCTCTATAGAAAGATAACAATCTCCTGTACAATTTTCGTTAGACATCATGAACTAAATCTGTCTCTAGCATACCTATAAAAGTCCATAAAGACGCCTACTCACCGCAGTTACAAGAAATTTCCAGATTTCATACTCTTCTCAACTGTGTTTTAGCCTTGAAACTCCACCTAATTTTCACCAATTCGAAACCCATCTCAATCTAACCAATTGTAGCAGCAACCCCTGTATACAGATTCATCTAACATCAAATGAGTTTGAAATTGCACAGGAGTTCATTCAGAGCTATTATTCAAACAGTTTTTGTGCCATGATCTGGTGGTGCTGTCATCAGTCAAGGAAGCAACTTCTACACACTCCATTTCCCTGCAAAACTTGAATATAACACATACCCATCAACCACAGCAACATCACATAATTTAGTCAGAAGATTTCATACCATTGACACCATTATGATTAATACCTTACCTTTAAGAAAAATCAAATCTCAATTCAAAAATAAATAAGGAAATTAGGAAATTTTTGTTAAGCAGAGGCGTACGAAGGGTTAGTGAAGAAGATCATTGTACTTATCATTTACCTTCATTTCATTTTCTTCACGTGCTTCAGTAGAGGCGTACGAAATTAGCAAACTCTAGCCACATAGCACCTCCACTTTGACCTGCTTCAGTACCTAATACGAATCACCACAAGCTGTTATTCCCACAATTCCTCACCACTAGATTCAATCAATTCCATCTCCAATACCGGCTATAATTTACATTCCCACCACTGACTACAATTCCTCAGCTTAATCAGCTCTGATTGGAGCTCCATACAGCCATGAATCGATGGTCGTAACTTACTTCCCAGCAGCTGCGCAATATCCCACAAATCTGTTCCATTATCTCTGAATTTCAGACTGCATACAGTAGTCCCAAATTGATTGATCTTTGTTAATCGCTGCACTGAGTTCCAATCTATATAAACGACCCCATCGTTGCTCTTGAACCTTCACCGAAATCTCTCCTTGTAGCAGTCGCTGCATTGAGACTGCAGTATACTATTGACCTAACCCCAGTTCAGTTATGCAAACCCTGGCTCCGAGATCGAAACCTGGACGTGAGTGGACTACTATAAGTTTCTACCCACAACTGACCCAACATACGGTGGGTTATGGCGTGCCTCACCCATAGTCGATCCATGTCTTGGTGGGTTGGGTCGGGTGCGGGTATTTTTGGTCGGGTACGGGTTGGGTCGGCGGGTTGGGTCGGGTATGTACACCCCTATTACAGGCTGTGAAAATGATCAAACTACCCGTATTGAAAATAAAGAAAATAAATATTACAAACTGTGAAAATGACTAGACTACCCTTGTTGGAAATATGTGCAATAAATATTATGGAGACCGTGAAGATGACCAAAATACCCTTATTGAAAATAAATAAAGTAAATATTACAGACTGTAAAAATGACCATATTACCCTTTTTTGGAAATAAGTGCGATAGATATTATGGAGACTGTGAAAATGACCAGACTACCCTTATCAGAAATAATTTAAGTAAATATTACAAATTTGAAATGACAATATTACCCTTATTGGAAATAAATGCAATAGATATTATGGAGACTGTGAAAAATGACCAGACTACCCTTATCGAAAATAAGTAAAGTAAATATTCCACACTTTGAAAATGACCATATTAACCTTATTGGAAATAAGTGCAACAACTATTATGTAGACTTTTTAAATGACCAAACTACCCTTATTGAAAATAAAATAAGTAAATATTACATACTGTGAAAATGACCATATTACCCTTATTGGAAAAATGTGCAATAAATATCATGGAGATTGTCAAAATGACCGAACTACCCTTATTGAAAAGTAAATATTACATACTGTGAAAATGACCATATTACCCTTATTAAAAAAAAGTGCAATAAATATTGGTCTTTTTTTTAAGGCTCAGTTTGAAATTTTCTTATATATAAAAATAGATGTAAAATATAATAATATATAAATGTGGAAGGATGGTTGGAATACCTCACTTGGACACATGAGGCTAAGGTTCGACTCACTTGAGCCTCATTTTCTTTTTCATTTTTTTTTACAACTCTTATAAGGGTTGTGGTAGTAATAATAAAAGAATAGGACAAAACTACCAATATTGAGAGAAAGGAAGGATGGTTCAGGGCTTGTGCTAACACCTAGTAGGCTTGTGTTCAAATCTCTCAAACACCATTTCTTCAAATAATTTTTTTAAGGCTCAGTTTGAATTTTACTTATATATAAACGTAGATGTAAAGTACAATCAGTTATCTAAACGTGGAAGAATGGATGGAGCACACCAGATGGACACGGGATACTCAGGTTCGAGTCCCCCAAGCCTTATTTTTTTATTATTTTTTTTTTACAATTCTTACAAGGGTTGTGATGGTAATAATAAAAGAATAGAACAAATTTACCAGCACTGGGAGGAAAGAATGATGGTTGATAGCTTGTGCTAACATCTAGTAGACTTGTGTTCGAATCTCTCCAACATCACTTTTTCAAATGATATTTTTTTTTTATCTTCAACAACACTTATAAGTGTTGTCATACGGTTATTCACTACCTTAACGAGATGAGTCGTTAAAGTCTATAAGTGGTCACTACTCTTTGCACAAAAAACGTTGTGATATTGATTCTCGTCACGACTCTTTGTTCCAGTTTAGTCCTAAGAGTTGGACGTTTTTATACTTTGACAACTTTTGTTTGATAAAGGTTGTCAAACATACCACCTTTCACAACCTTAAATTTACGAGTTGTGAAGTTACAGTTGTAGATTACTGTTTTTCCCGTAGTGAACGTTGTCTGGGTAAACATTGGTCAATAAAATGAATCAAAAATTCAAAACCAGGGCTCATACCTTAAAGAACAATTTTATAGCAACTTGAGTGAACTTTCTTTTCTCAACTCTTCTTCGGCAATAACTCATTATATCACAAATTAGGTAACAATTATATCATTGGTCAATGATCTTCTGACTAGTGTCTACAAGATCATTGCCAAGGTCTTGGCCACCAGGTATAAACTTGTCATGGATAAGCTCATTTCCCCGGTGCAATGTGCATATATCGAAGGTAGGCAAATTATTGATGGTACTGTGATTACTAATGAATTAGTAGATTGTAGACTAAGGTCTGGGAATGATGGTGTTGTGTGCAAAATTGATCTTGAGAAAGCTTTTGATAGAATCAATTGGAGCTACCTGGAATTTGTGTTAAATCAAATGGGATTCAACAGGAAATTGTGTAATTGGTTAAGGTTTTGTTACTCTACTTCATCTTTCTCTGTTCTTATAAATGGATCGCCGTTTGGTTACTTCAAAAGTATAAGAGGTGTTAGACAAGGTTGTCCAATCTCTCCTCTCTTGTTTAACATTGCAATGGAGGGCTTCTCAAGATACATGGATAGAGCTGCAAATCAAAGTTTATTCAGTGGTTTTTCGGTTTCTCCCAATAGTATCGTTGCCAATCATTTACATTATGCAGATGATACCATTTTTTTTGTAGACAATAATAAGGAGGAGTTACATAATTTGTTCTCAACTCTATATTGTTTCGAGTACATTGCTGGTTTGAAGGTTAACACTTCTAAAACCAGACTTATAGGAGTTGGTGATGTACCTGAACTAACTTCTTGGGCTGCTGAATTTGGTTGCTCTACGGACTCCTTACCTTTCATGTACTTGGGGATGCCGCTTGGTGCTAAGTCAGGTTCGAAGAGAATTTGGGATCCGATCTTAGAGAAATTTGGTTGCTCTACGGACTCCTTACCTTTCTGTCATTAAAGCTCTTGAAAAAAAGATGCGCAAGTTTTTATGGGAATACAAAGAGGGTGCAAAAACATCACATTTAGTTAACTGGAATTTGGTTCAAGCTTCAAAAGAAAGAGGTGGGTTGGGTATATGCAATCTTCGACTAATGAATCTAGCAATGTTAGCTAAATGGGGATGGAGGTTTGGTGTTGAGAAGAACAAACTTTGGTACAGGATAATCGAAGACAAGTATGGTGCTGACTTCTCTTTTTGGATACCAGGAAAAGTTACTCAATCATATGGAGTATCTTGCTGGCGTGTTATCGCTGACTCTGCAGGGTTAGTTGGAGAATACACAACTTTATTTTTGCATTCAGGGAGGCAGATTTCGTTTTGGAATGACGTCTGGTGCGGACAGATTCCTTTATCGACCGTCTCCCCTAATCTCTACAAGCTTTGTAGAAATAGAAATGCAAAAGTTGCAAATGTGATTTCTGGGGAAGGTGGTTGGCAGTTTGATTTCAAACGAGTACTCTCTAGTACAAAAGTTGATGAATATTCTAATCTTCTTTTGGTAATTGGTGATACACCACCGAACCTTGATGGTTTGACAGACACTAGGAGGTGGTCCTTACACTCTACGGGAGTATTTTCTGTCAAAACTCTTTACTCTAAACTTGTAGAGTCAGCAGGAGTGGATAATTTTCCTTCTCAATTTATATGGAAATCGTCAATACCGCCTAAGGTTAACATCTTAGTCTGGAGTCTGGTTCTTGGCAAATTTAACACCAAAGATATGCTTCTGCGCACTTTGTGGTATCAATGGAGAGACACAAGACCATCTTTTTTTACATTGCAAAGTTGCTTTTAGAGTTTGGTCACTGCTTTTACCTATCTCGTGTTGTACATGGGTCACTCACAGGGATGTAATGTCGCTGGATCTTTGCTGGGATACTACAGTCTTCTCATCCGTTGCAAACTACGTATGGAGTTTAATTCCGTCTGCCATTTTTTGGTGTTTATGGAAGGAACGAAACAGACTCACCTTCGACGTCAAGCACGTCTATAAGACTGATGATGAACTAGGTAACGAGGCTAAAACCTTAATACTTCTTTGGGATGCTGCAGATGGGAAAAGAGTACATGTGAACTTATCTAGTTCAGTGTTGACAGATTGGGAGAATTTTTTTATGTAACAAAATTTATATACCTGTTTCTGTAATCTTGTTTCTTCTCTTTTTTCTTTAGTCTACTTTGGTAGACTTTGGAGCTTTTGTACATTCTTTCTTTTCTATTGAAAGTTTTCACTTCCGATCAAAAAATAAATAAAAATAACTCATTATATCAGGACAAAAATTAAGTACACCCTATACATTCATAACCAGGGCACAATTTAAGAACATTTTCATAGTAAATCCAGTGAACAACTCTTTTTATGCATTAAAACTCACAAATTTATCATAGAACAGAAAAAGGCTTAAGAACACCAGTACCGATCCACCAGGTAGAGGATGTAGCGGACCATAATACTAACAGGAAAGAAAGAAAGGAAAAAAAAAATACAGGAAGGAAGAAGAACTTAGAGAACTCAGAGACATTCATATCAATAATAGTGAAATAATCCATATATCCATTCCAATCCATAGTAGTAGTCATACATGTCTCAAAGTTGTTATGACATACATACATAATATGATGAGAATCATCTCTGATCCAGTACATACATGATATGATGAAATAAAAAACAGCATGAATCTCTCAAAGGTGCGTTTTATTTAAATACATCATACTTACTACTATTTGTATAATCAAACTATAAGGTGGGGGCATAGGAAGATGTACCGGATCACCATAACACCTCGATGATGGAAAGGCAGGGGTATTTGGATAATCACATAATGCAGAATATGACTGAGAATACTTCAATAATTTAGTCAAGAGATAAGGTCAAAAATTAAAAATTAACTTTCTATAGGACTAATTAGATCGGCTTCGATAGGAGCTGACTAAAATATGGATTAATAATAATTTTCGCGTAAGAAAATTGCAAAACATAGTTTGGCTAACTCTGCCTATGTAAAGAGTGGTCAAGATTTGTCCTTCCTGAATTGCTATGTTATGTGAGAATAAGGTGATATCTAAGATTGAGGTATAATTCAAATCTTTTAGATTCATACCATTTACAACTGGATGCCTTGAAAAAAATTAACGTGTTGTTATTATTATTACAGGCAAGGGATACATTTACATTGACCACACTTGCGCAAATAGCTCACTTCGCAAATGATTGGTGTTGCATGTACTGTCTAGAATGCAACGAGGAATTTGAGGAAACAAGGCACCAGAAGCAGTGTCCGGAGTATTTTGAATATAGTAACTTAGACCCGATGTAATACTTATGTTCTTTTTTTTTTTTTTTAGTTTTTCCACAATCTATTTATTTAATAAAAATGAACATTGCAAATACATAACATCAACAAAAATTAGACAAATTACGTTTGAAAATAATGGCTACTGATGGTCCGGAAACGGCAAAAGAAAAGAATTGTTCTAGAAGAATTGTTGGGATATACAACGGATTACTTGATACGAATGAAAGAGGTATAACTATTTCGATTCTGAAATCACCTAAAGTTCACAGTAGAAGATGACATCAAGTTTAAAGTTAGTAACAAACATAATATGGCTAACTATAATGTTAAAAAAAAACAAGATATATAAACTTAGAAATCCGAGGGACTTGAAGAGGCCAATTTTAAAAACTACAATCTTAGAAAGCATCGATCCACAATACCATAATTTTGTTTTAATAAATATTCAACGTAGAATATGTCATCTTTTGGTAAAGGATCTATTGACAACCTATTAATTTGAAATAGGATCAGGGAGTAGAATGTGTTCAAGGTTCTTTATGAGGTAATGTGTCGCCAGATTGTATTCCAATTGAAGGTAGGAACATACGGAATTGACAAAATGTCCAAGACTTTTGAAGTTACCAAAGCCGTCGTTAAGACGAATTGCTGGGCACAATACTTTCTAGAAGATTTAATGACAGAGGTTCGCATATATACAATCCCCTCGAAAAGGTAATGGGTACACATTTTAAACATCGTCATCTAATATTTTTTATCATTCATTCGATGCAAAAAAATACTATTCTCTGCCTATTTGGAGGATCGACAACATGATCATGATAGATGGGTCAGCTGGAGCGAAATAGGAGCATGTGGAGACTTTTATGGACGATATTGATTAGTTGATTTCACTGAGATGAGCGTTGCTGACGACATATTTCCAAAAAGTATTTAAACTTCCATGTTCATGTAGAGCATTATCTCATTATAAGCAATGAATCTAAATAAAAAAGTGTTTGGAAGTTAAGATTATATTTCTTTCGTTTGAGAAAATCTCCGGCGGTAAAATATTAAAGGAAAAAACAAAGAAAAAAAGAGAAGAAAAGTATTTTTATGACAAACACATATTAAATCATAAGGAGTTGATAAGTATTCGAGACACAAATTATACGATATAATAAAAATGAACCAACATCATGGCCCGTGCCGTTACGGCACTTGTTAATTGCTAGTATATATATATACAAGCCTCTAACCCGGTGCATACGCACCGGATTGATAACATAGGTGGAAGTTATATTTTTGTGCAGTTACTAAAATCTAGTTTTGTGAAGTGTATTGTTTAATAAACTTGAGATAGACGCATGGTATTCACATACCTTATTCATTTTCTTCAAAAAACTTGAGACGTAAAAAACATTCTTCTAAGCATTCCAATAATATCTCCTACAACCATTAAATTGTTAGAATTACCTCTAAACATGTTCTAAACATGTAGATTATTCTAGAAACAAAGAATATAAGGTAAGCCTCCATAGGCATAGTTGTTAGCCTCCAAAGGCATAGTTGTTAGCCTCCATAAGCATAGTTGTTAGCCTCCAAAGGCATAGTTGTTAGCCTCCATAGGCATAGTTCTCTTCTTCTCTTTGTAAGCCTATAAATAGGCATTTGTAGTATCATTTGTAATCATCCAAAAATATCAAAAACATTGTATTTTTGTTATCTAAACACTCAATCAATGAATCTCTCTATTTTGGTTCAATCTTAATATGGTATCAGAGCAAGGTTAAGGATCCTTGTATCTAGTATTGAACCATGGGAGATTCAGATACAGAAAATTCTAAAACCACAAAACCGTCTAAAGTTAACACTCTTGGAAGCGCACGATGGTTCATTACCTTTATTGATGATTGCACTAGGATGACATGGGTTTGCTTGATGAAATCAAAAGATGAAGTGAATAATTTATTTCAGAGGTTTCACAAATTAGTCAACACACAGTACAATAAAAAGATTCAAGTTCTTCAAGTGACAACGGAGGCGAATATTTAAGTACGATTTTCAACATTATTTAAGAGAATGTGGTATTGTTCATCGACAACTTGTCCTAATACTCCTCAACAGAATGGGGTAGCTGAAAGAAAAAACCGTCACTTGCTTGAAGTTGTGCGTTCTTCATTAATATCAGCTCATATGCCGTTAACTTATTGGGGTGAAGCTCTTACCTCTGCAACATATGTGATCAACCGCACACCTTCTAGCACTATCATTTTTCAGACACCATTTCAAGCTCTCACTGAGGCAACAGTTTCACCAACAGTTCCAAACTTTCCACCACGCATATTTGGTTATGTAGCATTTGTGCACTTACACAAGAACCAACGGAGCAAGTTATCTCCCCGAGCTTTAAAATGTGTCTTCGTGGGATATGCTGCAAGTCAGAAAGGGTATAGGTGCTACCATCCTCCAACTAAACGAATGTACATCACATTGGATGTTAAGTTTCACGAACACGTGATGTATTACTCGAAGTCTGAACTTCAGGGGGAGTATGAAAAACAAATTCAGACTCTTGACTATGAAGAAGACATAATCGAAGAAGATGTTGTTCTTCGTATTCCAAAAGAACAGAAAGTTAGTGGGGAAGAAATTAACACAGATGGTGAAATTGAAGCTATAAATGAAGTTGAAGAAGATAATGCAGATGGATCAGAAGATAATGCAGATGAAGTTGAAGAAGATAATGATACATCACCAACCCCAATCCAACCGTTCGCTGAAGATGTTCTTGAACCTGTAAAGAAACAATTGCCAGAACGTCGGAATAGAGGTATCCCTAAAACTATGTATGAACCTGATATTTCATCAAAAGCTAAATATCCCATGAGTAATTATGTCTCTAATCACCGTCTGACAGAATCAAATAAGTCATTTGTGAATCAATTATCTACTGTAGTTATTCCTAACAGCGTGCAGGAAGCATTATCTGATCCGAAATGGAGGGAAGCTATGATCGATGAGATGAAATCCTTACAAGAAAATAATACTTGGGACATGGTTGAATTTCCAGAAGGAAAGAAAGTCGTGGGATGTCGCTGGGTTTTTACAGTCAAATACAAGGCAAATGGTGAAATTGAACGCTTTAAGGCAAGATTGGTTGCTAAAGGGTATAGCCAAACTTATGGTGTAGATTATAATGAGACATTCGCACCTGTAGCTAAAATGAATACAGTGCGAGTCTTGTTGTCTCTTGCTGCAAATTTGGGTTGGCCATTGCAACAGTTTGATGTCAAGAACGCCTTTTTACATGGAGATTTGTCCGAAGAAGTGTATATGCAGCTTCCACCAGGAATGATGGAGTCAGAGTTGCATAACGGAAAAGTTTGTAGGTTAAACAAGTCATTGTATGGTCTGAAACAATCTCCGAGAGCGTGTTTTGGAAGATTTACCAAGTCTATGAGAGCATTTGGTTATCGCCAGGCAAATTCAGATCATACTTTATTCTTAAAAAGAAATCGAGGTAAGATTACAGCTTTAATCATATATGTAGATGACATGATAGTTACAGAAGATGATCCAGAAGAAAGAAAGGCTCTCCAAAATTATCTATCAAGTGAATTTCAGATGAAGGATCTTGCTTCTTTAAAATACTTCCTTGGAATTGAAGTATCTCGATCAACAGAAGGAATATTCTTGTCACAAAGAAAATATGCCCTTGATTTGTTGGAGGAAACAGGTATGACAACATGTCAACCTGTAGATACACCAAAAGAGAGCCAGGTTTGAAATTATGTTCGGATGGAAACCAAGTACCTGTTGATAAAGGAAGATACCAAAGGCTCGTGGGTAGACTAATGTACTTGGCACATACAAGACCCGATCTTGCATATGCATTGAGTATTGTTAGTCAATTCATGCATAATCCTGGAGAACCACATATGAATGCGGTAATGCGAATCCTAAGATACCTGAAGTCTGCTCCAGGAAAATGGATCTTGTTTAAGAAAGGTCAAGACTTCAAAAGTATGGAGGCATATACTGATTCTGACTATGGTGGGTCATGTGATGATATGAGGTCTACTTCAGGATATTTTACCTTCGTTGGGGGTAATCTTGTTACATGGAGAAGCAAAAAACAAGGAGTTGTTTCACGATCAAGTGCAGAGGCTGAATGGCGAGGTATGGCGCTGGGTATCTGCGAAGTTATGTGGTTAAAACGTCTGTTAACTGAATTGGGGTATCCTCCTAGGAAACCAATTCGTTTGTCCTGCGATAACAAAGCGGCGTGTGATATTGCACACAATCCAGTTCATCATGATCGCACAAAACATGTGGATATAGATAGGTTCTTCATTAAAGAGAAGTTGGATAATGGGATCGTGGAGTTACCTAGAATTAGATCGGAAGAACAGGTAGCTGATATTCTAACTAAAGCAGTTCCAAGTAAAATATTTCTGAAGTTTGTTGGCAAGCTAGGCATGAGCGACATATATGCACCAGCTTGAGGGGGAGTGTTAGAATTACCTCTAAACATGTTCTAAACATGTAGATTATTCTAGAAACAAAGAATATAAGGTAAGCCTCCATAGGCATAGTTGTTAGCCTCCAAAGGCATAGTTGTTAGCCTCCATAAGCATAGTTGTTAGCCTCCAAAGGCATAGTTGTTAGCCTCCATAGGCATAGTTCTCTTCTTCTCTTTGTAAGCCTATAAATAGGCATTTGTAGTATCATTTGTAATCATCCAAAAATATCAAAAACATTGTATTCTTGTTATCTAAACACTCAATCAATGAATCTCTCTATTTTGGTTCAATCTTGATATAAATAACCAAAAATGTGTCCCTTTGAACTTCTGCCGGTAGAAAATTAATGTGTAATGCACCAATGTATATTGTAACACCGAACGGCTAACTGTTTATGTCGGAATTGATTGCTCTATATCTTAGCAAATTTTTTGTTTAAAACCACTATACTAAGCCTTTCATTCTAAAACCGAAGTAGATTTAGATTTTTTTTTGTTGTGTGTGCGAGTATGATATGGTGTTCATAATACAAATCAAAATCACTCCATTGGCCCTAACATTTTCACCAATACATCTTAGCCTAAGAAAGCAGATTATTTCACTGTGGTCTATGACCATTCTCAAGGTTAATTAGTTGATTATTTGATAGATTTTATTTGATTCTCAGTTATTTCATCTTCCTCCTTGAATTTGACTTATAAAAGAAATGTAGCACACCTTTGGAGTTATCATTGGAACTCTCTACAACCGTGTACATGCAGTTTATGATGTTTATTTTAAGTTCCAACTTTCCGCGCTAACGTTAACTATCCATTTGTTGAACGTGTTGCCTCATTTCCGTGTACACGATGATGTTGAGATTTAATTGTTGTTCTTCCGGAAACACCACCACACACTGATCCACATTGTCTCTGAAGTCTCAACTATGAATTCTTCCCCTTTCTTGCATGTCGTCTGTTTCTTTCAGGTTTGGTTTCTTATCGTCAGGGTAACAATATTTTTTACATACTTTTCCTTTTTAATACATCCTCATTATATATCATAAAAACCAAAAACCATAGTAATGTTGTTTGTTTATTTTCTTTTTTATATATCATCTAATAGCGTACCTTGTGTTCTCGATTGTTGTTGATTCTACTAAAGCAGTCTCATGTCCATTTTTTCTCTCTCAATGCTCGGTTGTTGGTATTTTTGATTTTCCAAGGACACCTGTGAAGAGTACAATTAAGAAGCTATACACATATACAAAATACCAACAATCCAAACCAAAATGTGTGCTACACAATATAATGCAAAATAAATGTACTGTAGTTTTTCCAGTTGGTTGGTCGCTGAGCAACGTGTTTGAAACAAAGCTTTTCCAGTTGTTATAGACTGCAGTTAGAAGAATAAATTCCAGGTCCATAAATGAAATCGCAACATCGCCCTACCAGAAAGAGTTCCTAACAATGACTCTTATTCCTTTCCTTGAAAAAAATTCGGTTTTTTTTTTCTTCCAGAATTATGTCTTAACAATCCGAGAAGCAGAGAATGACTGGCTTGAAGAATATTTGTTGTTTTAATATCAATGGATGGTGATGAATGTCCAAAGAGGTTTTCGTGAAAAAATATTATTGAGGTGGATAGGGGTGAAACTATTATTCTCTTATATTTATAGCATTCGAAAGATAACCAATATGGGTTGCGTCGTTTGGCTTCGGAGAACCTGGGATGATTCGTTTCTAAGAACTACAGACTATCTATCGTTGCCGGTTAGGATTTCCTTCAGAAGGCAACCTTTAAAAATTCCCTATTATGACCTATCTTTTGGGATGACATGGCAGTGATGACATGTATAGAGGATGACGTGGCTTTACCACAAATCACACTAATTATGGTGACGCCATCTGTCATTTTTAGGGCCCCTTATTATAAAGAAAGATTGTCTGCGCAATCCAGTTGATATTGACGACATATCCAACTGAGACTACTGCAACTTTCAAAGATACTCCCACAAAATTGAGACAACTATACAATGACATTTAGGACATCTTTTACTTTCAGAATAAATAACTGTTCAGGTCAATTCAACATTTGCCTTGAACGACAAGGCCGGACACCAATTTCTAAAATGTTCGTACTCCTAGTGTAGTATGAAGTTTTAACCTCAGTTTTTATCCCACAAAGGGTGCAAATCTGCTAGTTGGCCACAGAAAAATAGGTCCGAGCAAACCAAATTAAAATAGGTAATAAAGACATCGATTATAAGTCGACATGTAGTTTTACAACTTGATCATGAGATATAAATATCCTTCAAAAGAAAAAGATATAGACCCCTGCTTGATAGTAAATTGAGAATCTTTATAAATTACTTTATGACTTAAAAAGATTGGATTTTGTGTAACCAAATTTTTTTGGTTCAACGATGAAAGGACAACAGTGCCCCTCCCTTTTATTTCAATTATTATACATATAATTACTTATATATCCTATTTTTTAACATGCATAAAATTCCCAACACAACCTGGTTGTTGGGAATATGGATTTTACGTCATGAGATTATCAACGGTTTGAACTTGCACGAAGGATTTCTTTGTTTTGGAACAAGAGACAATTAAGAAGAAGTTGGTTTCATTTTTCTTTTATTGCGTTTATGTGTTTCTGTAAGTAACATGTACGCCTTTTTTATAGGCCAACTCGAACTTGGAGAAAAATGCGATGGGAGTTTTAAAATGATAGTGGATCCAACACCTTATACTTTAACTTCACCAACTGGGAATACTCTACTATATTTGCATTAGTGACACCAGAAGCAGTTGCATCTATTATATTATCAATAATAATTCTGGATCAACTATGATCCCGCGAAAACTCTGGAAAAACATAAGGATTGAAAGTTTCAAAGCTTAACCCACAAATCCCATGTCATTCGGTTACAGTTTCAAACAAATGTCCCAACATGAAAACAGTTGGATCGCAGCGGCATTAGCAGAAAGACGCAGAAACAATTTCCAAACCGGGGAAACCACCAGCAAAGGAACTAGGTACACCACCAGTACCAACATTACTAAGACCACCAGCAAGAGTGCCTCCATCGTACGATATACCCTTTTCTGCCACATGACTCGCCTGGGACGCGTTCGTCTCCGATCTGGGAGCACCAACCTCATCTAGAGAGGGAAAGGTCCCGTATGGGTTCACATCCTCAAAGAAGGATTCATCAATATCACCAATAATACCAACAACATCATCATCAGAAATAAAACAGAGATCCACATCCATAGCAGAGAAATTCAAAGTAACAAAGAAACTATAAATTGAATATTGTTTTTCAAAAATTATTTGGGACTGCACCCAAGTAACTTCTGGGCTACCTACATACTCCGATTGAGGGGGACCAAACCAGAAACCTCAATTTATATTGTTGGAGATCAAGTCCATGTAGTTCTCTTGCATTACATATGAACTAAAAAATAAAAAATCAAATATTTCTAAGCCCACAAATCGTCAAAATTGAAATCGTCTACTGAAAAACTCAACCCTTGATCATCTAATTGATCTATCAGGTCCTTGTTGTTCTCTAGTATCATCTCCACGTCATAATCTTCTTGTAGATACTCCTCTTGTTGATGTTGTACTGGAATATACTCGTCTTGTTGATGATGTGCTGGAGCTGGTTCTACCCCGGTTCCTGTGTTATTGGTGATGAGAAATCTGGAGGGATCAAAGTACTGGTCATGGGTGATGCTGCAGAAGCTTCTTGTAGATACTCGTTTTGCTGATGATGTACTGGAGCTGCTTCTACTTCCGGTTCCTGTGTTATTGGAAATGAGAATTTTGGAGGGGATGAAGTGGCCGTCATGGGTACTGATGCTGCAGGTGTCTTACGGTTGTTATGAATTTGACACAAAACTAGTTCATGCCTCTTCTTACTGCTAACACCACCACCTTCATGTTCGTCGTCCCATAATAACACGTACTCGTACATTATCCAGTCTGTTTTTTCACCAGCATCTTTCTTACTACTTGTTTTTCTATCAGCTGGTTTATTCTTTTTGTTGAAGTAGTAAACCAACATTTTCCTGTATCCGATAATATTATCATCTGCCGTTGTCTTCCTTTTCCTACTATTAGTGTTTTCTTGACGATCAACTCTTCCACGTGTAAGAGTGATTTCTTTGTCACCTTGGCTCGCTAACCAATATCCGTCTGGGGTTGTACGACTAGTTCTTCCGGTGGTTTGAGATGTTCGAGTAGTTGTGGTAAAAAAGTACCATTCATCATCGTCCTTTCGCTTTTTAAATGTTTCTGAATTGATATGCAAAAAAGAAGAAGAAGAAGAAGAAAGAAAACAAGATCAGGAAACATCCTTGATTATAGAAACAACGGACAGATCGAACAAGGAGATTCCTAAAACAACGGAACTGAATTCTTGATATCCTCGCTAACATTGAAAGATTCATGTACGTGGAGTTTCATAAATTCATGCAAACATATAAAGATCAAAACCAGATAAAGAACAAAAAAACATGCATGCGCACATAAAGATCGAAACGAAAAAGGCAGGTTTTAAGAAGTGATCAAGTAAACGTACCTGTCAGAGTAATCGGGTTGTATTTATAAAGATCAACAAAGTTGATCATATTCGGTGGTAACTTCTGATTCATCACCTTGGGCTTTAAATAATCCAACAATAGTTCTTCATCTGTAGGTTTGAACCTAAAACCTGGTGGTAGCATCATATTCAGTTTAACTTCATCTTCAATAACCTTACCGCCGCTACTCATTGTTTTCTTAATCTTCTTCTTCTTGTTCCTTAACCCGATTGATTCAATTCTTTAACTTTGTATTAGAAAACCTGTGACTCCAATTATATATATATATATATAAGAAAGAAAACCTCTTGTTTCGCCTTCTTCTCTTCTAATCAATATAAGGACCCGGACCTCAGATATTTATAGACACCGGACCGACATCAATAGATACATAGAAACTTTTTTGAACTTCTAAATTCGAGACCTCGTCGTTATAACCTGTTTTTCCAGGTCCACCAAGGAAACCTTCTATAACCTGATTTCCAATACTGAAGGGTTTTTTATTTTATTCTGAGAAAGAGATGAAGATGCTGGACACAACAATCCAGGCACTTGACGCTCAATGGAATGGTCCGGATGTCCTGCAGAAGAAATCCAAAGCACCTGCCAACTAATTAAGGCATATGATTTTCTAGTTCAGTTAAAAGAAGATCCTATGATGGTCTCATGATAAGTCCTTGGACCCCTGAAGAGGACCAAAAATTTGTAATACACATTCAACTTCATGGTCATGGAAGCTGGAGAGCTCTCCTAAAACTTGCAGGTAGTCATTCAATCCTTCGTTAATCACTCTCTCTCAAGCATATCTTGTTTTGGGTCGTCTGTTATTCTGCAGCAACTGATCATACATGCATTATCGCATAGGTCTGAACAGATGTGGGAAGTGCTAGACATGATGATGGACAAACTACTTGAGACCTGACATAAAGAGAGGGAAATTTTCCCAAGATGAAGAACAGACTCAATCTTCACTCCATCCTTGGAAACAAGTAAGTAACACTATAAGGCTCATTTTGATTATGCGCGTTTAAGTTTATAATGCGTATACAGGACCCTGATTTTCTACTTTTAACTTTGCTCATATAAAGGTGGTCAGCGATTGAAACACACCTATTTTTTCTATTTTGTCTTGTTCCGTTAACACGCACCCGTATTCTACTTGCTCTTTATCTGTGTCTGTTAACTATATCTGAGTACATATACCCTGTAATAACTATCTTCTCTAGTGAATAATCGAAACCCTATTTTCCTCTATCTCTCTTTATCCACAATGTCTTTGGTTCTTGGGAGGAGGTTGGTGGCTTGGTGCAATACCATTAGAAATTGTGTTAATCGCCTAACAATGCATGGTGGCTCATCAAAGTTTAAAGAAAAGAAGATTTCGTTTACAGGAATTTTAAGCAACAAAGTTGAGCAAAATTCTGGTTTGCACCTGCACCCTTTTTCTTTGGCAGGCGCACAATTACATTTCATTTATGCATTTATTGCCCCTCCCTCATTTTAGCTTTTTTTTTTTTTTTTTTCTGTTCTGCGATAAATTTGTGAGGTGTAATTGCGTAAGAAGAGTTGGATGAAAGTTCACCGGATTTACTATATGAAAAAGTTCTTAACTTGTGCCTTGGTTATGAGTGTATAGGGTGTACTTTATTGTTGTCCCGGGATATATAATGAGTTATTGCCTAAGAAGAGAGTTGAGAAAAGAAAGTTCACATGAGTTGCTATATAATTGTTCTTTAAGGTATGAGCTTAGCATGTGCCCTGCATTAGGGTATTTATCCAAAGGAGAATTCAATGTGAGCTTGGTAGCATATAACATAAGGATTCATTGTTTTTTTGTTAGCAGCCTGTGGTGCAAGAAGTATTTAGGATTACAATGTGTGCATTGGTGTTCTCAGTTGATTAAAATTGACGAATCTCTGTTTCCTGGTGGATTTCAGTTTAGCAAGTGAATGGGAAACGTATTAATAGCATAGCCTTGACCCACGCCATAAGGCTATGTGTCGGCCAAATGCCTTGGGTTAATGCCACATTCTCGTTTAGCTGAGAATGAGGTTTATGCGTGGGAACCTGTAAAGAAGGTTGAAACAGTAGGCATGTGTTTCTTTAGGTATACATATTTGTTAGTGTACTTACTTGATTGTGTCAAGCCTATAGTTGGGATAGTGGAGGGGTGATGGAACCATAGTATGAGTAGGTCCGGGTTTTTAAGAGTTACGAGGATCAAAAGAGAGCAGTAATGGTCTCTGTCAAGTCCTACCTCTTAATAATTAAAAAAGTTACTTCTTAAAGAGGATAGACTTTCTCGTTCGTCTGTTCTCTGGGTTTGAGTACGTAGCTGATATTGTTCTGCTAAGATGAGAGACCTGAGAATGTATCCCACGGATGATTTAATTTTGCAATACGAAATTGTAACAACAAATGTACGCACATCGGTACATTGTTGCTGAGAAGAAATTGACAAGCCTAGTAACAAGCATATTTGTTTGTCAAGCTCTGGATGCATGTCTCTGTATTTGTCCAAGTAGTTGGATCTTAACTTTTATTGCTTCTCTCCCTCTCTTTTCTGCATTGATAGCATACTTTACCATTTTGTAAAAGGAGATATATTTCAGAGTATTTTGAATGATATTATGATATATTGTTTGCCGTCCGTAATTTGATTTTCTCAAGATAGTTAATTCTGGGATTTATAGTAATCAATCACGAGAATGTTGTTATTTTCTTGAATTTAGATATTTGCACCGTAGTTGCAAGAAACCTTACAACCACATCCCAAATTACCTAGAAGAGATTAAGTGATCATAACTAAATTTTCTTTATTGAATCTAAGAATTACAATTGCTCACAAGAAAAAGAAACTCACAAGGAGCTATCAATGAATTTGGTTTTTCACTTATGCACAAACTCACAAGGAAAAAAAAAGTGGAGTAATGAACTCTTTTACAATGGAGAGAAACAGAATGTTGCTTCAAGCTTTACTATTTGGAGAAAGGTTGTTGAGACTATGACAGGTAACAACTTCCTCGTAAAACTGGGTGCAAATTAATAATCTGAAACTAGGATGATCTCTTTTGTTCATCATGCCAGTGCCAGTCCAAGTCTTTACCCACAATCTCACCATTCATTGGTTGCAAACTACAAACCATATCCAACTGAGAATGCAACTATTTAGCGCTTTGTATCCAAGTTACAAGTCCCCCACTTTTTCTCTGATCTCGATGAATAAGTGACTGCTCATGCCAATTCAACAAGGCCAGTCACCAGTTTGGTACTGACAGTCTAATTTGGAAAAACTTCAGACCCCTGGCTCTAGTTTTAACATTAGTGTGTCCAACAAAGGATCAAATCTGCTAGAAAGTTGGTCACACCAAAAATAGGTCCCGAAGAAAACAAGTCGAGATGTAGTTTTACAACTTGATCATGAGATCTTTGGTACTACAGATTATGCTCAAGTAGCCACTGAAACATACTATTGCTACAGGGAGTTTCACCTTCTGGAATCCAAACCATGTAATACTGTCCCTCTCGAGGGTCTAAGGGGATATGCTGAAAGTTTTTTTGGTTTTGGCCCCTCCATTAAAATCCTGGCTCTGCCGGAATTGATGTTAAAAAAAAAAAAAACCAATGTGGCTTCAACTTAAAATGTAGAAGCTGTGTGCCAACCTCTAGGATCTAACTTTCGCAGCCATGGACAACCTCACAAACGTACTATACTACTATGTGATGCCAAGGGAATTCTAACAGTGATCTAGAATTATTGATCATGGAATAGGTACTTACTGGTGGCTAAATTTACGTAATGATAACATGTCTTGTCTAAAAGAAAATAAAAACTAAAATGAAGATCATCCATGAGTACAAAGACTATTGACTTTCTTACTACTCCTTCTGTTCCTATTATAAAGACGGAATATGACGTAGTGCGACATTTTTCAATAACTAGAAAAATGAAGTCATTGTCTACACCCCACCCCACCAAATATATACCTCTGCTAAACAAACTTAAGCAAAAGATCCAAAAAGGAACGAAGATGGAGAAAGATAAAACGAGGTTCTTGACATAGATGTGATACCTTTTTCTGTCCCTTCTCTAATGTTCCTTTCTTTTTAATCTAACGGAGACTGGACACTAGACTTAGCGGATTCATATTATTTCATCACATAGCATATTTCAGGGTCCAAGATCTGGCAGTCCTCTTATACTTGGCTTTGTTAGTCTTGTACATGCATGTACGCAATCTCAGGGACCAAGGGATCATCAGGATTCGGTAAGGGCTGGACTCCACTGTTCTTTGAGAATGTCGAGGCAGATACTGCCGCTGCAATTCATGTTTGGATGGAAAACTTGCGTTTTGAAAGCAACCTTTGGTGGCTTGAAAGGGTAATTTGTCGGAAAGTGAATGTCGATGAGAAACACACAGGCAGATAAGGTGGATCTCTTTGACGACATTGTAGATTCGTCTGCTGTTGTAATTTTCACTGAAGTTGGATTTGAAGATATAGCAAACCAAAACAACAGTATTGATAGATTATCTTTTCTTTTTGGTGTTCCCATAACTTAGTGTGGGAAGGACGTCGGTATGATAGAATCCCTAGAATTCAAGTTTCCTTAAATTTGACTGAATAATGTTTTGTTCGGGATGCAAGTTGGAAACCATTAGCTTTCCTTTTATTAGCTTTCGGAGCTGTACAGGAAACGCATCATCATCAATACTCACTTCTTTATATAAAGGAGAATCCTTTAAGGTGATGTGTAGAATCCGAGTCCGAATTTGTTCACACTCCTCTAACGATTATCTCATTACCCTTCATGTTTAGAATCACGACCCTCGTTACATAACTCCCTAAATAGAATCAATGGTTGAGATTAAAACATTACGTGCACACTCGTTAAGGAGTGTGCACAAATTCGCACTCGTCGAATCCACGTTCACTTTCAAGAATTCTAGGTAATTATAGCGCCACATCATCGTACAGTAGGCGTCACATAATATATTTTCAACAGACACTTCTTTTAACCAACAGGTTTGTGTTTTGGAGAACAAGTTGCTGAAAAGATATCCTTTAGCCAACAGGTAAGTGCTTTGGAGAAAACAATACACAAACTGACGCAGCCTATTACAAACCAATGCGAGAAGTTATTTGATTGATACGAAGAGAAACATGTTTTGTAACTTTTGTTAGATAGTCGTCTATTACCCGAGAAAATCTCGACGATATATGACAGGATATAATTTTTTGGATTACCTGATTCAAATAAATCTTGGGTGAAATAACAATAAATACTTCTTCGTTAATTCATAAGTTATACAGACTCAAAATCTTTTGTTATGACCAATGGCTCTTCTAAGCACAATCAATAGAGAATTGAAATAGAAATGAAAAAAAATGTAAAATAGGCACGCACACAACACAAGGATTTATAGTGGTTCGATCAAGATGATCTACATCCACTTTGGAAGACGACGATAACGTTGTACTATGATATGAACAAGATTACAAGAGTGTAAACTCCTCTCAAGAACAAGACCTTGTTCTTGCTCTTACTCTCTCTATACACTACTAATGTTTCTCTCTTTTGTTTAGGAACTTGAACTGATTTTGGGATGCTTATACAATGGAAACTAGAAGGCCTTATATAGGTTCTATGAGGTAGTGTATATGTTGACATAGAGCACACAAGAAACATAATGGGAGCTCCACTTCTTAGTGGTTGTTCCACTTCTCTTAGTGGTAGTTCCACTTCTTAGTGGTTGTTCCACTTCTCTTAGTGGTTGTTCCACTTCTCTTAGTGGTATCAAGGCACATTACACTACATCTTTGAAGGCCAGAGGCCATGAGGAAATACACATTGCATTGTCGCTTTCGTGAAGCTTTCTTCTGTCCGATAAGACATGTTAACCATCGCCAGTTCCCAAGTATTTATAGAAAATAATTGAAAGGTAATTTTATTAGGGGAATTAATTTTAAATACCTGATTATGGAACAGACTGTTAACCGTTCGGGTTTTATTATGCTGCTTCCTTTTGATTTTGGAATACCAGGAACCATAGTGGAACAAACTCTTAAACGTTCGGATTTATTCTGCTCCTTCCTTTTGATTAAATTGAATATCATCATCATTCTACATTAGTAAGTTAATACATATGTATTTACGATTCCTTAATTTCTATTTAGATAGATTTGTTGATACTTAATAATAACTTGACGAAATCTATGGGAAATCATCCAAACCCAGATGACTGTGATATTGGGACTGATTTGAGTAACAATTGATTATTATTTATACTTTTTTGTTTTAAGGTTTAAGGTTGTTGTTATATTTTGGACATTAACAATTCGCGCTGTTAGTATCATCCCACATCTTGCATGTAATATGTTCGGAATAAAATAAAATTCTTACGATGAAGTATTGGTTTCAATGGCAAGTGAGGCATCTGGGTAATTATCACCAGCAATAGATCATGAAGGTTGATTACCAAGGAAATACACAGCATAAGGACAAGGAGCATCTAAGAATGTGTCAATATGTCACCACCATTAATCAGAAAGAATTAGGAAATGATTATGGTCAGACTCAAGATCGTAATAATTATGATAAGGTTCCAGGTTGGTGTTGCGTTGTGTGCCTTTGTTGCCAGTACGTGGTGACAGGGTCGAATTCGAGCTTTATGCTCTGGATGGTTCAATTCATCTTTTGGTTGTGTGTCCATACATTTTAGGAGAAAGTTGTCGCAAAGAAACTGGAAAAGCCTGTATGAGTACAAATTATGTTATGTGTGGAATAAAATCAATAGTAATAATATTACTTCCCTAAAGGATCAAATGCAGATGGATTCCATTCCGGTATTTATTGAAAAGGAGAGCCTGCAACTTAAACTAAATTCATCTACCGTCATCACGGATGGGATGGGCAAAAGTTTCTTTTATTGGTGTTCTATGTAATGCAGTGAAATACACAAAGCATTACGTGAATAGAAGCAACAAAGAATGACGAGAGAGGATTTTCTCACGGGTTCGAATTCAAACCTTTATGTTTTGGATGGTTTAATTCATCGTTGTCACAAAACTCTATATGTATAGTATAGGAGCACTTCTATATTTAAGAAATAACAATAAAATTACATTCTTGTCATTTGCAAGCTTTTATACCAAGGAGTTCCCTCCAATTTTTTAGATGATGGTGCAGCGGTGAGACATTTCTTGTCTTTAAGGCAAGTTGTGCAAGGCTTGGACCGGCGTAAAACTTTAGTCCAACTCTCAGGAGTTTTTCTCTAGTCGACCCGGTACTTGCTACTAGAAAAGACTTTGGTTTTGGTTTTGGTTTTGGTGCAGCGGTGAGACAAGTAATTCTTCCAACTCCTTGAATCAGGTATCTCTATCTCACTCATGTTTAAGATGGATGTGCTCTGCCAATACTCCGCCAACTTTTAGAGAGTTGCTAGAACTTAACAGAAAAAAGAAAAAAAAAGTCTAAAAATGACAAACTGCTTTGAGGCGAGCCCTTCAAAGACATCTTTCGTTTGGCTTTCATGGATACCATAAATGTGCACAGGTTCCTAGATATCACAATTAGTACGCAATATACATTTTCGATTAGGAAAAATTATCGACAAGATATCGATAAAAAGAAAAAATTATTGACAAGAAGCTACTCAAAGAGAAGTCAAGAGAAGGCAATAATGAGTAGATGAATCATATTAATAAATTTAGGCCACGCAACTGCGCGGGTTTACTGAACTTGTATACATATATTTTGGTTCATCGTTTTCTTACACATCGCAGTATTAGGTTTTTCTCCCTTGTTTATTTTTCACGAACACCAGATTGAAAGATCGATCTGGTTAAGGGTTTCACAAATCTTAAAATTGCACCTTGCTCGGCAAACAAAATGTCTTCATCAACGAAAACAGCATTATGTATACAACTCAAAGATAAAATCGAGCTGACGGATCAAGAGAAGAAAATATTTGACAGGTTATTACGAGTTGTTGATCACCAGAGTCTCCTAACTCAACTTCGTGTTGCTGGTGGATGGGTTCGGGATAAGCTACTTGGAAAAGAGAGTAATGAAATTGATATCGCACTAGATAATCTGAAGGGAGATGATTTTTGTGATATGGTTAACGAATACTTGTATTCTTTGGGAGAAAATAAGCGATGGGTTGGTGTTATTAAATCCAATCCTGAAAAGTGTAAACACTTCACAACAGGAATTATGAAGTTGACGAGGGGTTGAAGGAAGCAGCTGAAA
The DNA here is from genome assembly GCA_023529315.1 of Papaver bracteatum. Classification (NCBI taxonomy): domain Eukaryota; kingdom Viridiplantae; phylum Streptophyta; class Magnoliopsida; order Ranunculales; family Papaveraceae; genus Papaver; species Papaver bracteatum. Next base: position 16,003 of record JAJJWX010004106.1, on the reverse strand, counting down.
GTGATTAAGTCAGAGATGCTATGAAAAATAAAATTAGCAAGGATAGAATTGGTGACGAAATCAATCTCATCGTGCCTGGCAACCGACCGGTTCAAGCAATGATGGATGTATGCAGGTTCCAGCTATTTTGGGTTGTATTTGCTCGTTCTGGGGAGCCAAACGTATCTGACAGGCATTGTGTTGCTTATCAGATTGGATTCTCGAGTATTCATGATATGCAAAGAGGGATTTACTTGCATTCAGCACTTCTTCTTCCAATTAGAGGAAAGGGAACTGGTACTCCAAATGTTGGAAGATTACACAGGGCATCGGAGGGATTCAAATCATTGATCCCATTGTTAACAGAATCAAGCAATACAGGTAAAGCAACTGGTAAGGTAAGTGAAAAAACTGCAAATCTTCGAGTACAGACAGGACTGCTTTTACAGGATATCAATATCAAGGAAAAAAAAGATGCCGAGAGTTTTAGTTGGTGGCGTGTTTCCTAGATGATTGCGACATAATTGTACTACCCCATCAAGGTGATTTAGGCATGCGCAGAACCTTGTTTACAACAGTTGAAAATGCCGTTGTGAACTAGGTGTCGAAAACATGTGCGAAATACCATTGGCCGATGGGAAAGAAATCATGGAAATGTTGGGGATCAAGGAAGGAGGAAAAATTGTCGGTAGATGGAAGCACGAATTGCTTGTATGGCAACTTGCCGATCCCACTCGTACTCTGGAGCAATCACTTGATTGGATGAGAGGCTGCCTTTCAAAACGTTGAGAGGTGGAGCGACTATTCTGCTTGTTGTGTTCTGCATCTCTTATTTTGATAAAACACTGTCACTAGCTGAACCATGTCGTCATGCTGAAGTTTCTAAGCATTCACAAAGTGGATCAGTTGACACACTCTAAATAGAGTGATTTTAGACTGACGGAGTAAAACCTCGTGAAAAATCGTTATGGGTGAAAGTGCGTTCTAGTTTCATTTCGTAGGGGATATTTTTCCCGAAAAAACCTCAGTCTATCTAGCATTGGTTACTCTAAATATTTGTTTTTGAATTTCTTTATTTGTTATTACATCGAATTCCTTAATTATTATTTTTTTGTATTTTTTCCCAGGGCACAAAATTTTATTATGTTTAGCCTCCACTATTGCACATCCATAATTTGTCATCTGTTTTCCAAAACCACTAATTACTATTTGTGGAATAGTGGTAATAAGTAATATCTCAAACACTTTCATTTAAACATATTATAAGAATACAACTTTGAACAAGGGGTTCTTTCAACTTGGAAACAAGGCATTACGGCTGCGAATATATGCAGTCTCAGTTGATGAACGGTGATGAGCTTGTCATTTCAAGATTTGGACTGGCTCTGACCATGATGAACTAGAGGGATCATCTAGTTTTAGATTATTGATTTGCATAAAGTTTTACCATTAAGTTGTTACCTGTCCTAGTGTCAACAACCTTTCTCCAACTACAAGGAAACGTTCATCACTCGTGTTTTCAAACATTTTTAGTCTATTCACCTAATACATAACAATCGGCCAAAATTAACGGCCGACTGTGAATTTAAACGCAAAGATTTTAATACTTCTTGCATCACTGGCTGTTAACAGAAAAAACAACCCAATGTTATATGCTACTAAGCTCACATTGAATCCTCTGCATAAATACCCTGGTGAACACACTCAACATTGTCCATGTAAACATTCGTCGATAAAATGAATGCACAATTTCACAAAGTATGGGTTTTTTGCAGTTCTCCCAACAACTGGAACTGATACTAAGTCATAATGACGGGGATGATGTTGAAGTAACTCCTAAAATTACTGAAACAAGGTATTGCAGTGCAGATTCATCCAAGTAATTAAGCATGACACTGTTCATATTTTCTATTTGTGTTGTTTGTTAATCGCAGCTTTAGAACTTGCCAGTAGCATATAACATGAGGTTTCCTTGTTTTTTTGTTAACAGCATGTGGTGCAAGAAGTATTTAAGATTACAATTTGTGCATTGGTGTTCTCAGTTGATTAAAATTGATGAATCTCTGTTTCCTGGTGGATTTCTGTTTAGCAAGTGAATGGGAAACGTGTTAATAGCATAGCCTTGAGTCCTTCATTTAGCTGAGAATGAAGTTTATGCGTTGGAACCTGTAAAGAAGGTTGAGACAGTAGGCATATGTTTCTTTAGGTATACATATTTTTTAGTGTTGTTACTCGACTGTGTCAAGCCTTTAGGTGGGATAGTGGAGGGGTAATGGAACCATAGTATGAGTGGTTCCGGGTTTTTAAGAGTTACGAGTCCTCGAAAGAGAGCAGTAATGGTCTCTGTCATGTCTTACCTCTTAACAATTAGGAAGTTACTTCTTAAAGAGGATAGACTTTCTCGTTCGTCTGTTCTCTGGGTTTGACTAGGTAGCTGATATTGTTGTGCTAAGATGAGAGACCTGAGAATGTATCCCACGGATGATTTAATTTTGCAATACGAAATTGTAACAATAGTATGTACGTACATCGGTACATTGTTGCTCAGGGCCGTCTTACGGTTTTTGGGTGCCTAGGCGAGTGCGATATATTGGGTTTTTTTTATTATTACTAGATCAAAAGTGAAGTTAAAATTTCAGTTTAGGGGAGAGAAATTATGTATTTAAAGTGATAATTTGGATCCAACTATGCGGCCGAAGGGCGCAATTTTTTTTCCGTCTTTTTTAAGCTAGATTTTTGTTTGTAAACTTGTTATTTGGCATAAAATAAGCCCCAAAAATTGGTTGTTAGTGATATTTATAGCTGATACAGAAAAAATTTAGTAACAATTATACTGTTATTACATTTATATTGTTGTTACAGAATATTTTCGTAACACTAATAACTGTTACAATATATATGTTAGCTTTAATAAAAAAAAAATTGGGCCCCTAACAATTTGGGGCCCTAGGCGTCCGCCTAGGTCGCCTTGCCCCTAAGACGCTGAGAAGAAATTGACAAGCCTAGCAACAAGCATATTTGTTTGTCAAGCTCTGGATGCATGTCTCTGGATTTGTCCAAGTTGTTGGATCTTATCTTTTATTGCTTCTCTCCCTCTCTTTTCTGCATTTATAGCAAACTTTAGCATTTTGTAAAAGGAAAGAGAAAACAATGTGATTGTGTCATGCACTTTGTCTTTCGCATGTAAATTGTGGTGGCAAAAGGGAAAATTGGTTGTGTAGGAGATACGAATAAGGGAAGGATCATTAATGGACCAACGAGCGACATTAATGATGTTCAAAAGAGAATTGGTCCCAAAGTTGACTTGCAAAAGAACGCCCTGGTCAGCAGAAGCGGTCTCCAAAGAGGAAAAAATGACCGTGGAAGAAGGAGGAGTAATCACAGAAGAAATGATATCCTTTGAAACAGGTGCGGTTGTATCTTTCACTGATGCGGGAATATTCACAAAAGTAGATATAGTATTAAACTTCAGTTGGTACGATAACACTACATGATAGAACCAAAACAATGGAAGAAACCTAGCTTTATGGGGAACACTCTATTTTTTCTCACTGGACAATTTTTTTTCTTTTCGAGTGAGAATGAGTATTTAATCCCTTGAATTAAGAAGTGTTCAATGTTAAAATGACATGTTTACCCTTGTAAAAGAAGATTCTCGAAATCGAAGAGCCGAGAAGGAAAAGGGTTCACAAGGGAAATTTGAAATCGAAGACGTAAGAAAGAAAAGGGTTCACAAGGGCCATAATCAATATCTGATAAAACGACATGATTGGCCTGGGAGATCAAAATACATTGGAACCTGTAGAGAATGTAGAAGAAAGAAAGATTTTTGTGAGTTTGAATTGGGATCTAACCTGTGACCTCAAGGTCGGAATTTTGAATTAAATTACCATTCAATTTGATTTTCATAGACTCTTTGGCTGTTATAATAAACCGATGAGCACATATCTTGTGCTTGAATTTGAAGTTTTCGTGAATAAATACATGGGTTAGAAACATATACATATTCATGGTTACTGATAGCAAACATGGAAAGAAAGACAAACAATGAGGATCGCCCAGTAAAAACCTTAATGAACGATGAACATAAAGATCTTATTGCACAATTTATAGATGTAAAACGCAGAGTAAACTGTGTTTAATTATTTAGATACTGCCCGAATTATGACGACACATTGCAACAATTTTCCAAGGTTCAATGCACTTATCTCGTGCAGTTTAATGTTAATTGTATAGTGGAAAACAAGAGAAAGAACTAAGATTAATGGTGGCATATGCCATAAGGAATTAAAAGCACAGAAGATTCCAATTAGAGATTTGGCAAATCTAACCTATTATTATACTGATTAACTAGATTTGTGTCCGTGCTACGCACTGGGCATTTTTGCTCCCTTAACCATACTTTGATTTGGTGTGCGCGGGGCTTCGCCCCGCCCCGTGGAACGCGTTTTTGATTTGGTGTGTGCTGGGCTTCGCTCCGTCTCGACTCGATGCATGGATGATTATGCATGAAATGTTGCGTAGGCGTCAGCAAACCATTGAGCCATCGTAAATATAAAAAACTCCCATATTTTTAATCGGTTCGCCTAAAACCAAAAACGTTAATACATCCATGCAAGTACTACATGTCTAATGACTGACTATTTTTCGTGTCTAACCACTCGAGCATCCTACTGAACTGTCGGCACGAAACAACCTACAATCATAGAATCATCAATCTCTATCGACATGCTCATGTTCCATCATACCAAGTCACCAATAAATAATAGGAACAACGAAATTAAGACTCTTCTATCACCTCCATCTCCATTATCACCAATGGCAGTCAATAACTCGAATCACAACTAATTTCACGACTGTCAGCAACCACTCCCGTCACCACTTGCATCACATAGCACTCTTCCTTGAAAGGCAACAACTAATCTTCATCATCAGTAATCATACATGCATCATCGATGGCAGCAATTGCAATACTCTGCGTCTCAACCATTTTCTCTCAATCGTTTCAACTACAATGACCTAACTTGGGCCGTCATCATAGCAGATGCCAAATTCAAACTCTCCCCAAATTCCATCACAGATTACAGTAGAAACCACTTTTTTGCTCTCCAGTCTTACTTTTGGTAACTCAAGTTCTAAGACCTCAAACCCGTTGTATACAATATACAATAATACAAATACCGATAAGAACGTAATAACACAAAAAAAAGTAAATGTTTGCTTAATATAAGGAAGTGAAAATTAAAGTTTGCTTTAACCACAAAATCCTGATTTCCTCTTTTGGGTGAATCACGGATTTCCATTTTCACGTTTTTTTTATTTTTTTTTATTTTTTTTTATTTAACGTTTTGGAAATAAGTTTTTTCCCCCATAATTAAAGTACAGTTAAGTATAGGTGTAAACACGGTGTAAAAAAATTATTTAAGCTCAAATTCTAACATAAGTATTGTCCACCTACTTTTTTTGTCTATGCCGTTACTAACGAACAGTTAAGTATTTGATGTATCCAAATTGTAACCAAATTTTAATTAGTAGAACCAAACTTGCCACTTATAAATTTTAAACACTAAACTGTAAAGATAAGCATGCACTTACTTCATTATTTGCCTTCGCAGACAAATTGGTCCTCACCATTTTTGAACACGTACAACTACAAAAACAGGTCCAAAATTAGAAACAATCCCATCTGTGCAAAAAACACACAATACTAAACAAGGTGTGCCAAGCAATCTGCGTGTAGTGAATCTTACTCTATTGCACTACTAGCAAACACTTTGCTGCTCTACCCAATTTAAAATTCTTAATCAGACAACCACTTAAAAAATTTGCATCTCATATGATGTGTAAAAAACTGCGCATTCTAAAACCTTCAACAAATACTTGTGTTGTCAGTCAGAATAAACTACGACCTTCTAACATCCTTGAAAACAGCACGATGGTCAAAGTTTCTGAGTGCATAAAACATTCACCTTTGATTCAAATTAAACAAACAATAGCTCTATAGAAACATAACAATCTCTACAATTTTCGTTAAGACATCATGACCTGAATAGGTCTCTAGAATACCTATAAAAATCCATAAAGACGCCAACTAACCGCAGTTACAAGTAATTTTCCATCCTTGAAAACAGCACGAGGGTCAAAGTTTCGGGGTGCATAAAACATTCATATTTGATTCAAATTAAACAACCAATAGCTCTATAGAAAGATAACAATCTCCTGTACAATTTTCGTTAGACATCATGAACTAAATCTGTCTCTAGCATACCTATAAAAGTCCATAAAGACGCCTACTCACCGCAGTTACAAGAAATTTCCAGATTTCATACTCTTCTCAACTGTGTTTTAGCCTTGAAACTCCACCTAATTTTCACCAATTCGAAACCCATCTCAATCTAACCAATTGTAGCAGCAACCCCTGTACACAGATTCATCTAACATCAAATGAGTTTGAAATTGCACAGGAGTTCATTCAGGCTATTATTCAAACAGTTTTTGTGCCATGATCTGGTGGTGCTGTCATCAGTCAAGGAAGCAACTTCTACACACTCCATTTCCCTGCAAAACTTGAATATAACACATACCCATCAACCACAGCAACATCACATAATTTAGTCAGAATATTTCATACCATTGACACCATTATGATTAATACCTTACCTTTAAGAAAAATCAAATCTCAATTCAAAAATAAATAAGGAAATTAGGAAATTTTTGTTAAGCAGAGGCGTACGAAGGGTTAGTGAAGAAGATCATTGTACTTATCATTTACCTTCATTTCATTTTCTTCACGTGCTTCAGTAGAGGCGTACGAAATTAGCAAACTCTAGCCACATAGCACCTCCACTTTGACCTGCTTCAGTACCTAATACGAATCACCACAAGCTGTTATTCCCACAATTCCTCACCACTAGATTCAATCAATTCCATCTCCAATACCGGCTATAATTTACATTCCCACCACTGACTACAATTCCTCAGCTTAATCAGCTCTGATTGGAGCTCCATACAGCCATGAATCGATGGTCGTAACTTACTTCCCAGCAGCTGCGCAATATCCCACAAATCTGTTCCATTATCTCTGAATTTCAGACTGCATACAGTAGTCCCAAATTGATTGATGCTGTTAATCGCTGCACTGAGTTCCAATCTATATAAACGACCCCATCGTTGCTCTTGAACCTTCACCGAAATCTCTCCTTGTAGAAGTCGCTGCATTGAGACTGCAGTATACTATTGACCTAACCCCAGTTCAGTTATGCAAACCCTGGCTCCGAGATCGAAACCTGGACGTGAGTGGACTACTATAAGTTTCTACCCACAACTGACCCAACATACGGTGGGTTATGGCGTGCCTCACCCATAGTCGATCCATGTCTTGGTGGGTTGGGTCGGGTGCGGGTATTTTTGGTCGGGTACGGGTTGGGTCGGCGGGTTGGGTCGGGTATGTACACCCCTATTACAGGCTGTGAAAATGATCAAACTACCCGTATTGAAAATAAAGAAAATAAATATTACAAACTGTGAAAATGACCAGACTACCCTTGTTGGAAATATGTGCAATAAATATTATGGAGACCGTGAAGATGACCAAAATACCCTTATTGAAAATAAATAAAGTAAATATTACAGACTGTAAAAATGACCATATTACCCTTTTTGGAAATAAGTGCGATAGATATTATGGAGACTGTGAAAATGACCAGACTACCCTTATCAGAAATAATTTAAGTAAATATTACAAATTTGAAATGACCATATTACCCTTATTGGAAATAAATGCAATAGATATTATGGAGACTGTGAAAAAATGACCAGACTACCCTTATCGAAAATAAGTAAAGTAAATATTCCACACTTTGAAAATGACCATATTAACCTTATTGGAAATAAGTGCAACAACTATTATGTAGACTTTTTAAATGACCAAACTACCCTTATTGAAAATAAAATAAGTAAATATTACATACTGTGAAAATGACCATATTACCCTTATTGGAAAAATGTGCAATAAATATCATGGAGATTGTCAAAATGACCGAACTACCCTTATTGAAAAGTAAATATTACATACTGTGAAAATGACCATATTACCCTTATTAAAAAAAAGTGCAATAAATATTGGTCTTTTTTTTAAGGCTCAGTTTGAAATTTTCTTATATATAAAAATAGATGTAAAATATAATAATATATAAATGTGGAAGGATGGTTGGAATACCTCACTTGGACACATGAGGCTAAGGTTCGACTCACTTGAGCCTCATTTTCTTTTTCATTTTTTTTTACAACTCTTATAAGGGTTGTGGTAGTAATAATAAAAGAATAGGACAAAACTACCAATATTGAGAGAAAGGAAGGATGGTTCATGGCTTGTGCTAACACCTAGTAGGCTTGTATTCAAATCTCTCAAACACCATTTCTTCAAATAATTTTTTTAAGGCTCAGTTTGAATTTTACTTATATATAAACGTAGATGTAAAGTACAATCAGTTATCTAAACGTGGAAGAATGGATGGAGCACACCAGATGGACACGGGATACTCAGGTTCGAGTCCCCCAAGCCTTTTTTTTTTTTTTTTTTTTTACAATTCTTACAAGGGTTGTGATAGTAATAATAAAAGAATAGAACAAATTTACCAGCACTGGGAGGAAAGAATGATGGTTGATAGCTTGTGCTAACATCTAGTAGACTTGTGTTCGAATCTCTCCAACATCACTTTTTCAAATGATGTTTTTTTTTTTATCTTCAACAACACTTATAAGTGTTGTCATACGGTTATTCACTACCTTAACGAGATGAGTCGTTAAAGTCTATAAGTGGTCACTACTCTTTGCACAAAAAACGTTGTGATATTGATTCTCGTCACGACTCTTTGTTCCTGTTTGGTCCTAAGAGTTGGACGTTTTTATACTTTGACAACTTTTGTTTGACAAAGGTTGTCAAACATACCACCTTTCACAACCTTAAATTTACGAGTTGTGAAGTTACAGTTGTAGATTACTGTTTTTCCCGTAGTGAACGTTGTCTGGGTAAACATTGGTCAATAAAATGAATCAAAAATTCAAAACCAGGGCTCATACCTTAAAGAACAATTTTATAGCAACTTGAGTGAACTTTCTTTTCTCAACTCTTCTTCTGCAATAACTCATTATATCACAAATTAGGTAACAATTATATCATTGGTCAATGATCTTCTGACTAGTGTCTACAAGATCATTGCCAAGGTATTGGCTACCAGGTATAAACTTGTCATGGATAAGCTCATTTCCCCGGTGCAATGTGCATATATCGAAGGTAGGCAAATTATTGATGGTACTGTGATTACTAATGAATTAGTAGATTGTAGACTAAGGTCTGGGAATGATGGTGTTGTGTGCAAAATTGATCTTGAGAAAGCTTTTGATAGAATCAATTGGAGCTACCTGGAATTTGTGTTAAATCAAATGGGATTCAACAGGAAATTGTGTAATTGGTTAAGGTTTTGTTACTCTACTTCATCTTTCTCTGTTCTTATAAATGGATCACCGTTTGGTTACTTCAAAAGTATAAGAGGTGTTAGACAAGGTTGTCCAATCTCTCCTCTCTTGTTTAACATTGCAATGGAGGGCTTCTCAAGATACATGGATAGAGCTGCAAATCAAAGTTTATTCAGTGGTTTTTCGGTTTCTCCCAATAGTATCGTTGCCAATCATTTACATTATGCAGATGATACCATTTTTTTTGTAGACAATAATAAGGAGGAGTTACATAATTTGTTCTCAACTCTATATTGTTTCGAGTACATTGCTGGTTTGAAGGTTAACACTTCTAAAACCAGACTTATAGGAGTTGGTGATGTACCTGAACTAACTTCTTGGGCTGCTGAATTTGGTTGCTCTACGGACTCCTTACCTTTCATGTACCTGGGGATGCCGCTTTGGTGCTAAGTCATGGTTCCGAAGAGAATTTGGGATCCGATCTTAGAGAAATTTGGTTGCTCTACGGACTCCTTACCTTTCTGTCATTAAAGCTCTTGAAAAAAGATGCGCAAGTTTTTATGGGAATACAAAGAGGTGCAAAAACATCACATTTAGTTAACTGGAATTTGGTTCAAGCTTCAAAAGAAAGAGGTGGGTTGGGTATATGCAATCTTCGACTAATGAATCTAGCAATGTTAGCTAAATGGGGATGGAGGTTTGGTGTTGAGAAGAACAAACTTTGGTACAGGATAATCGAAGACAAGTATGGTGCTGACTTCTCTTTTTGGATACCAGGAAAAGTTACTCAATCATATGGAGTATCTTGCTGGCGTGTTATCGCTGACTCTGCAGGGTTAGTTGGAGAATACACAACTTTATTTTTGCATTCAGGGAGGCAGATTTCGTTTTGGAATGACGTCTGGTGCGGACAGATTCCTTTATCGACCGTCTCCCCTAATCTCTACAAGCTTTGTAGAAATAGAAATGCAAAAGTTGCAAATGTGATTTCTGGGGAAGGTGGTTGGCAGTTTGATTTCAAACGAGTACTCTCTAGTACAAAAGTTGATGAATATTCTAATCTTCTTTTGGTAATTGGTGATACACCACCGAACCTTGATGGTTTGACAGACACTAGGAGGTGGTCCTTACACTCTACGGGAGTATTTTCTGTCAAAACTCTTTACTCTAAACTTGTAGAGTCAGCAGGAGTGGATAATTTTCCTTCTCAATTTATATGGAAATCGTCAATACCGCCTAAGGTTAACATCTTAGTCTGGAGTCTGGTTCTTGGCAAATTTAACACCAAAGATATGCTTCTGCGCACTTTGTGGTATCAATGGAGAGACACAAGACCATCTTTTTTTACATTGCAAAGTTGCTTTTAGAGTTTGGTCACTGCTTTTACCTATCTCGTGTTGTACATGGGTCACTCACAGGGATGTAATGTCGCTGGATCTTTGCTGGGATACTACAGTCTTCTCATCCGTTGCAAACTACGTATGGAGTTTAATTCCGTCTGCCATTTTTTGGTGTTTATGGAAGGAACGAAACAGACTCACCTTCGACGTCAAGCACGTCTATAAGACTGATGATGAACTAGGTAACGAGGCTAAAACCTTAATACTTCTTTGGGATGCTGCAGATGGGAAAAGAGTACATGTGAACTTATCTAGTTCAGTGTTGACAGATTGGGAGAATTTTTTTATGTAACAAAATTTATATACCTGTTTCTGTAATCTTGTTTCTTCTCTTTTTTTCTTTAGTCTACTTTGGTAGACTTTGGAGCTTTTGTACATTCTTTCTTTTCTATTGAAAGTTTTCACTTCCGATCAAAAAATAAATAAAAATAACTCATTATATCAGGACAAAAATTAAGTACACCCTATACATTCATAACCAGGGCACAATTTAAGAACATTTTCATAGTAAATCCAGTGAACAACTCTTTTTATGCATTAAAACTCACAAATTTATCATAGAACAGAAAAAGGCTTAAGAACACCAGTACCGATCCACCAGGTAGAGGATGTAGCGGACCATAATACTAACAGGAAAGAAAGAAAGGAAAAAAAAATACAGGAAGGAAGGAAGGAAGAAGAACTTAGAGAACTCAGAGACATTCATATCAATAATAGTGAAATAATCCATATATCCATTCCAATCCATAGTAGTAGTCATACATGTCTCAAAGTTGTTATGACATACATACATAATATGATGAGAATCATCTCTGATCCAGTACATACATGATATGATGAAATGAAAAACAGCATGAATCTCTCAAAGGTGCGTTTTATTTAAATACATCATACTTACTACTATTTGTATAATCAAACTATAAGGTGGGGGCATAGGAAGATGTACCGGATCACGATAACACCTCGATGATGGAAAGGCAGGGGTATTTGGATAATCACATAATGCAGAATATGACTGAGAATACTTCAATAATTTAGTCAAGAGATAAGGTCAAAAATTAAAAATTAACTTTCTATAGGACTAATTAGATCGGCTTCGATAGGAGTTGACTAAAATATGGATTAATAATAATTTTCGCGTAAGAAAATTGCAAAACATAGTTTGGCTAACTCTGCCTATGTAAAGAGTGGTCAAGATTTGTCCTTCCTGAATTGCTATGTTATGTGAGAATAAGGTGATATCTAAGATTGAGGTATAATTCAAATCTTTTAGATTCATACCATTTACAACTGGATGCCTTGAAAAAAATTAACGTGTTGTTATTATTATTACAGGCAAGGGATACATTTACATTGACCACACTTGCGCAAATAGCTCACTTCGCAAATGATTGGTGTTGCATGTACTGTCTAGAATGCAACGAGGAATTTGAGGAAACAAGGCACCAGAAGCAGTGTCCGGAGTATTTTGAATATAGTAACTTAGACCCGATGTAATACTTATGTTCTTTTTTTTTTTTTTTTAGTTTTTCCACAATCTATTTATTTAATAAAAATGAACATTGCAAATACATAACATCAACAAAAATTAGACAAATTACGTTTGAAAATAATGGCTACTGATGGTCCGGAAACGGCAAAAGAAAAGAATTGTTCTAGAAGAATTGTTGGGATATACAACGGATTACTTGATACGAATGAAAGAGGTATAACTATTTCGATTCTGAAATCACCTAAAGTTCATGATGAAGATGACATCAAGTTTAAAGTTAGTAACAAACATAATATGGCTAACTATAATGTTAAAAAAAAACAAGATATATAAACTTAGAAATCCGAGGGACTTGAAGAGGCCAATTTTAAAAACTACAATCTTAGAAAGCATCGATCCACAATACCATAATTTTGTTTTAATAAATATTCAACGTAGAATATGTCATCTTTTGGTAAAGGATCTATTGACAACCTATTAATTTGAAATAGGATCAGGGAGTAGAATGTGTTCAAGGTTCTTTATGAGGTAATGTGTCGCCAGATTGTATTCCAATTGAAGGTAGGAACATACGGAATTGACAAAATGTCCAAGACTTTTGAAGTTACCAAAGCCGTCGTTAAGACGAATTGCTGGGCACAATACTTTCTAGAAGATTTAATGACAGAGGTTCGCATATATACAATCCCCTCGAAAAGGTAATGGGTACACATTTTAAACATCATCATCTAATATTTTTTATCATTCATTCGATGCAAAAAAATACTATTCTCTGCCTATTTGGAGGATCGACAACATGATCATGATAGATGGGTCAGCTGGAGCGAAATAGGAGCATGTGGAGACTTTTATGGACGATATTGATTAGTTGATTTCACTGAGATGAGCGTTGCGACATATTTCAAAAAGTATTTAAACTTCCATGTTCATGTAGAGCATTATCTCATTATAAGCAATGAATCTAAATAAAAAAGTGTTTGGAAGTTAAGATTATATTTCTTTCGTTTGAGAAAATCTCCAGCGGTAAAATATTAAAGGAAAAAACAAAGAAAAAAAGAGAAGAAAACTATTTTTATGACAAACACATATTAAATCATAAGGAGTTGATAAGTATTCGAGACACAAATTATACGATATAATAAAAATGAACCAACATCATGGCCCGTGCCGTTACGGCACTTGTTAATTGCTAGTATATATATATACAAGCCTCTAACCCGGTGCATACGCACCGGATTGATAACATAGGTGGAAGTTATATTTTTGTGCAGTTACTAAAATCTAGTTTTGTGAAGTGTATTGTTTAATAAACTTGAGATAGACGCATGGTATTCACATACCTTATTCATTTTCTTCAAAAAACTTGAGACGTAAAAAACATTCTTCTAAGCATTCCAATAATATCTCCTACAACCATTAAATTGTTAGAATTACCTCTAAACATGTTCTAAACATGTAGATTATTCTAGAAACAAAGAATATAAGGTAAGCCTCCATAGGCATAGTTGTTAGCCTCCAAAGGCATAGTTGTTAGCCTCCATAAGCATAGTTGTTAGCCTCCAAAGGCATAGTTGTTAGCCTCCATAGGCATAGTTCTCTTCTTCTCTTTGTAAGCCTATAAATAGGCATTTGTAGTATCATTTGTAATCATCCAAAAATATCAAAAACATTGTATTTTTGTTATCTAAACACTCAATCAATGAATCTCTCTATTTTGGTTCAATCTTAATATGGTATCAGAGCAAGGTTAAGGATCCTTGTATCTAGTATTGAACCATGGGAGATTCAGATACAGAAAATTCTAAAACCACAAAACCGTCTAAAGTTAACACTCTTGGAAGCGCACGATGGTTCGTCACCTTTATTGATGATTGCACTAGGATGACATGGGTTTGCTTGATGAAATCAAAAGATGAAGTGAATAATTTATTTCAGAGGTTTCACAAATTAGTCAACACACAGTACAATAAAAAGATTCAAGTTCTTCGAAGTGACAACGGAGGCGAATATTTAAGTACTGATTTTCAACATTATTTAAGAGAATGTGGTATTGTTCATCAGACAACTTGTCCTAATACTCCTCAACAGAATGGGGTAGCTGAAAGAAAAAACCGTCACTTGCTTGAAGTTGTGCGTTCTTCATTAATATCAGCTCATATGCCGTTAACTTATTGGGGTGAAGCTCTTACCTCTGCAACATATGTGATCAACCGCACACCTTCTAGCACTATCATTTTTCAGACACCATTTCAAGCTCTCAACTGAGGCAAAGTTTCACCATGTTCCAAACTTTCCACCACGCATATTTGGTTATGTAGCATTTGTGCACTTACACAAGAACCAATGGAGCAAGTTATCTCCCCGAGCTTTAAAATGTGTCTTCGTGGGATATCTTCTGCAAGTCAGAAAGGGTATAGGTGCTACCATCCTCCAACTAAACGAATGTACATCACATTGGATGTTAAGTTTCACGAACACGTGATGTATTACTCGAAGTCTGAACTTCAGGGGGAGTATGAAAAACAAATTCAGACTCTTGACTATGAAGAAGACATAATCGAAGAAGATGTTGTTCTTCGTATTCCAAAAGAAAGTTAGTGGGGAAGAAATTAACAGATGGTGAAATTGAAGCTATAAATGAAGTTGAAGAAGATAATGCGGAGATGGATCAGAAGATAATGCAGATGAAGTTGAAGAAGATAATGATACATCACCAACCCCAATCCAACCGTTCGGCTGAAGATGTTCTTGAACCTGTAAAGAAACAATTGCTTAACGCTTCAATAGAGGTATCCCTAAAACTATGTATGAACCTCGATATTTCATCAAAAGCTAAATATCCCATGAGTAATTATGTCTCTAATCACCGTCTGACAGAATCAAATAAGTCATTTGTGAATCAATTATCTACTGTAGTTATTCTAACAGCGTGCGGAAGCATTATCTGATCCGAAATGGAGGAAGCTATGATCGATGAGATGAAATCCTTACAAGAAAATAATACTTGGGACATGGTTGAATTTCGGAAGGAAAGAAAGTCGTGGGATGTCGCTGGGTTTTTACAGTCAAATACAAGGCAAATGGTGAAATCAACGCTTTAAGGCAAGATTGGTTGCTAAAGGGTATAGCCGAACTTATGGTGTAGATTATAATGAGACATTCGCACCTGTAGCTAAAATGAATATGAAAAGTCAGAGTCTTGTTGTCTCTTGCTGCAAATTTGGGTTGGCCATTGCAACAGTTTGATGTCAAGAACGCCTTTTTACATGGAGATTTGTCCGAAGAAGTGTATATGCAGCTTCCACCATGAATGATGGAGTCAGAGTTGCATAACGGAAAAGTTTGTAGGTTAAACAAGTCATTGTATGGTCTGAAACAATCTCCGAGAGCGTGTTTTGGAAGATTTACCAAGTCTATGAGAGCATTTGGTTATCGCCAGGCAAATTCAGATCATACTTTATTCTTAAAAAGAAATCGAGGTAAGATTACTGACTTTAATCATATATGTAGATGACATGATAGTTCTGAGAAGATGATCCAGAAGAAAGAAAGGCTCTCCAAAATTATCTATCAAGTGAATTTAGGATGAAGGATCTTGCTTCTTTAAAATACTTCCTTGGAATTGAAGTATCTCGATCATGAAGGAATATTCTTG